>LOEQ01006225.1:32198-71016 GCA_001685075.1 Bramus lutescens | reverse complement strand
TATTTAGGTATGAACCTTGTATCCCTAATCTCTCCAATACCTTTATCATAAAGGATGTTGAATTTTGTCAAATGCTTTTTCAGCA
The DNA here is from genome assembly GCA_001685075.1 of Bramus lutescens. Taxonomy (NCBI): domain Eukaryota; kingdom Metazoa; phylum Chordata; class Mammalia; order Rodentia; family Cricetidae; genus Bramus; species Bramus lutescens. Next base: position 70,931 of record LOEQ01006225.1, on the reverse strand, counting down.
TCTAATGAAATGATCATATGTTTTTTTCTTTCAGTTTATTTATATGATGGATTACATTGATAGATTTTCGTATGTTGAACCAGCCCTGCATCTCTGGGATGAAGCCTACGTGATCATAATGGATAATTTTTGTAATGTGTTCTTGGATTCGGTTTGTCAGTATAAACTAGAAGATAACCAAAATTTTAAATGAATCCTGTATTCTGTGCATGGGAAGATCTTCAAACACTACCTTTCTATGTCTACTTCTATCTCGACTCTGAAAAGGGAGCTCATTAGCAATTGTGGAGCAGGCTGAGGAATACCGGAGACATACATTCTGAGTTCATAAGAAAGGTAGGTTCTCCAAAAGCAAAGAGTCACTTCTATATGGAAGACAGATGGGAAACCGTGAGGAAGACAGGGGGCTCACTGTTATTCCCACAGGATTCTATTTTTCCTCAAGGAGAGACTGACAATATAATTAACCTAAACAGGAACAGGGCAATTCAGTAATAAGCTTAGTTTATATAAACTATTTAATGACATGACATTCCGAAGTAATACTTGGGGGTTTGAGAGTTTGCTCAGTGGTCAAGAGCAGTTGCAGCTCTTACCAAGGACCAGAGTTTGGTTCTCATTGCCAATATAGTGGCTCAAAATTGTCTATAACTCCAATTTCAGGGCACTCAGTGCCCTCTTCTGACCTTCATAGGCACCAGGCACACATCTGATACACAAGTAAATATTCATGCAAAACACCCATGAACATAAAATAAAAATAAATATAAAAAAATTATTCCACCATATGTGTTCTAGAAAGAGGGACAGCCAAACAAAATGAGAAAAACCTGAAACCCTCTCTTATTTTGTTCTTCTTATCCAGATTATTAGAATAAATGTGCTTTTTACTCTACTACATTTATAAATAATAATAATAATTGTTATTATTTTCAGTTTTAAGCTTGAATTCTAACCATTGTACCTGGGAGAAATCACTACGTTCCTAAGCTGTAATTGCAGCCATCCAAATGTGGTTGACATTTGGATGACATGGAGTCTGGCTGCAAGACTGACTTAACTATTCAGATCCTCCTTAGTTCACAGAATTTGTCTGTGGGGGTTTTGCCTTTTCATTTATGATCCCATCACAATCCTTGAGTCTGTGAGCCAAACCGGTCAGAAAATCACTGGTTTGGTCAAAATAGCTGGGCATTAAAGAAGAGAAAGTTGTTTGGGGAATTTCTAAATTGCTTTGCCTCACCAAAGAGCTGAGGGATGTGGTTGTATGTCCTGTTCCTAAAGGGTCTGCGTTGACCCACCGTATTATAGACGTCTGGCAATCTGACCAATTTCCTACTGCCTGGCTGCATCCCGAGACCATCCCGTGGTTGGATTCCAAGCTGAAGGAAGAGCCACTCCTCTGCCCCTCATCTCTCAATAGAAGAGGCTTTGATTGAGTGCTGCCCAGCTGTGGGCTTCACAGTGGAACAAGACCTCCTGACCAGGCAGTCTATTTAGTTGACAACTGAATAAGCGTGGTGAACAATGCTTAAATTGCTTACTGTCCTGGACAAACAGGAAAATTATGGCCTTCATATGTATACACTGGTAACTTCTTCTGTTATTTACCTTAACAAAGCAACTCAACACAATTAGTGCAAACGACCAGAGGCTCCTGGTTATATTTAGCTAACGGATTCCGTTTAAGGAGCACATAGCTAATTATCTGAAGCACAGGCTGCTCTCACACAACAGCCCTAATAAGCTGGAAACCACGGGGGAATAAGCATGTGGCATTTACATGAGGGGGGGAGAAATTGGACATGGAAAGGCACCAACAGGCTGTCTAGTCAGTGTCCTCCACCATTTCATGGAGACTTGCCTGAAATCTGGTGAACACACAAGACTTTCCCTCTCTTGCTTTTTACAAACAACCATCACTTTTCAAATTGCCAGATTCCTGGTATGAATCTCTGGATTCATGCTTCAACAGGGTAATGCAGTCCTGACAGAATTTAGGGGGAAAAGGGGGTCATGGGGTCAATAGCACAAAGAAATCGGCCACTGTGCAATACTCAGATGTTAGGGAGGAAGTGCTAGGGAGATCAAAGATGGCAGAACTTAGAAGAAAGACTTGAAAAGGTGGCTTTATCACAGCTGTGGGAGTGAGTATCTATTGTGGAATATGGACAATTGTAATGTCAAGACAGTAAGAGCCGTTGGCAGGAGGATGTCGAGCAGTCCAGGACCAAAGGCTTTTTGTATTGGAGAAAGATCAGGGCTTTGTAGTCAGGCCAGAGTAAAGTGTGACTCAAACTCTAATTAATTTGGGGCAGTAGTGGAATGTTTGCGAGTTCATATTAATTTTTAGAGGAGGTCCCATATAGTTGGCCCTTCATATCCACATTAAATGATTAAACTAACCTCAGATAAAAAATTCTGGATAATAGTTCCTTCTGTTTATGATCTGTAGAATAATTTTTGTCTTAAGACCTAAACAATACAGTATACAACTACTGACATTGTATTCACACTATATTTGGTATTTGTCTTAGTTAGGGTTTCTATTTCTGTGAGAAGACACCATGACCATGACAATTTCAATAAAGGAAAATATTTAATAGGGTGACTTACAGTTTCAGAGGTTTAGTCCATTATCATCATGGTGGGACATGGCAGCATCCAGGCAGATGTGATGCTGGAAAAGGAGCTGAGATTTCTATATCTTGTAGGAAATGGGAGGTGAACTGAATGTCACACTGAGCAAAGATGAGCACAAGAAACCTCAAAACCTTCCCCCACATGACACACTTCCTCCAAAAAGGCCAAACCTACTCAACAAAGCCACACCTTCTAATAGTGCCAGAGCCATGGGGTAACTAATGAGGAAACCGGCTTACAGGGCATAGAACCAGTCCAAAAGAAAGAAGTGTGTTGCAGTCAACAAAACTTAAAGGAGTTGGAGATCCAAAGATTGTTCTGATATTAGACATGGAGATTCTGAGTTTGGATTTGCTCAGCTGGTTTTCTGTCTTGCTTTGGTTCAGTATTTCCTCACTATAACCCTTTCCCTATGTTTTGGATTGGTAATGTATATTCTGTGCCATTATATGTTGGAAATATGTGATCTATTTTTTATTTTAATTTTATAGGATATTTCATTCAATCCAACTTCAAATGTCCCCATTGTCTAACACAGTCTCAACAATGTTTTAAAGTCCAAAATTCAAAGTGCCTTCTGAAATTCATGCAGTCTCTTAACTGCAGTATCCTATAAAATTAAAATGAAAAAAATAGATCATTTTGGGGTCTCCAAGGCAATCCAGGCTTCATCTTCACAACTTCACACAATGACCTCTCTAGGCCTCCATTCAGGGATACCCCTGAAATATACTTGACCTCAGTGGCCTTCCTTACTAGTGAATGAAGGTTCCATAATGCCTTCCTTTTGCCCTTGAAGCCAGAACCATGTGGTTAAAGCTAGAAAGTTCTGCTGCTTGCTGGGATTGGAACATGAGTCCCTCATTGAATTACCTCTTCACCAGGTTTCTGATTTCCTTAACTGACTAAGCTTGGTTGTTCTAGAACTTGCTCTGTACACCAGGTTGGTCTCAAACTCAGAGATCTGCCAGCTTCTGCCCTCCAAGTGGTGGGATTGAAGGTGTGCAGCACCGCCACCCCAACTAAGCTTTTCTTTAATTTCTTTGCACATGTTAGAAATTTACCTGGGTAGGATCTTGTCCTGAGGTCACCACTCCCTTTAGTCCATTTTTCAATCTGTGTATCCCCTTGAACACAGGATTTAGCTGGATTCTACTTTCTGGTGCCTCCTTTCTCCTCAAATTTTACATTTTGTAGTTTATCCTGCCCAGCTTGCTCCTTTTCATTATAAATCTTCATTAGCATTACCACTAATATTCACATGGCAGAGTCTGTACCAGGTTCTTCTGAGATTTCCTCTGCCAAGGAAATTCATCCAAAAACTCTTCACTTTAACCTCAGGCAGACTCTTTAGGCAAGGGCAAAAAGTGGACACATTCACCACTAAAATATCACAAGAACAGTCTCTAGGCTAAATATTAAGGTTCTTCTCCTCTGAAACCTCTTGATGCAGCCCCCCACAGTTGAAATAACTCTTAGTATCACTGTCTTCCATGTGCTACTAGGTTGGCCTATTAAGCAGTGCTTAAAGCATTCCACTGCTTTCCTAATCAAAAATACCAAAGTCCAAATCCCTCCAAATAAACACATGGTCCAGCATATCACAGCAATATCCAACTACTAGTAACAATTTATGTCTTAGAATTCCATTGCTGTGAAAAGATACTGTGACCATGACAACTCTTATAAATAAAACTTTTCACTGGGGTGGTTTGCTTACAGCTCAGAAGTTCAGTCCATTAATGCCAATATGGGACAAGGCTTGCAGGCAGACATGGTGCTAGAGAAGTAGCCGAGAGTCCTACATCTTGCAGGCAATGTGAAGTGGTTTGAGTATTACACCGAGTGAAGTTTAAGTATATATGAGATCTCAAAGCCTGCCTTCACAGTAACACACTTCCTCCAAATGGGGCATTCCTCCAACAAAGCCGTACCTTCTAATTTGGGACCATTTTCTTTCAATCCACCACATATACCTTTGGTCTTTGATCTTGATTAGTTTCAACAAGACTGTTTCTTTTATCCCTATTTCTGTAGAGCCAAGTTTAAGATTAATTCTGTCATTTTCTATTTTCTCATGTCCTTTTGTTTGTTATTAGCCTGTGTTATTTCTCCTGTTTTTCCCTACAAACTTCAGAGGAACACTTGCTGATATTATTTTTGCCTTTACATTTTTGTAATATAGAGATGCATATTGCTCTAATTTAACAAGTGAAGTTAGGTCAGTAGACTGTAAGTGTTACTATTAAAATATTTTAATCATGTTACAACTTTCAGTTTCTATTTTTTATTTTCTAGGACTGCAACAAAGTATCTTAGATAGGTATTTCCTAAGGGATCAAGGTTGGTGTGGCTCAGTTTCAGAAAAGCAGGAGCATGGTACCAACATTCTTGGCATCATAGCATGTTGGAGGGCATCACATTTTAAGACAGAAATTCGCAGCTCACATCTCTTTTATAGACCCACAGGTATGAACACAGCGTTCCCATTTTCTATAACGCACCTATCCCTAACCCCCAAAGACAATCAATATATGAATTAGGGTATTTGTTGTTGGAGGCTGCTTGTTCCATTCCCAGCGCCCAGACTCAAAATAACCAAGCAGAAACTATATTATTTGCAATACTGTTTGGCCAATAGCTTAAGCGTATTTCTGGATAACTCTTATATCCTAAACTAGCCCATTTCTATTAAACTGTGTATTGCCACGTGGCTGTGGCTTACCAGGTAACATTCTGTCCCAAGTGCTTGTCTGCAGCGGGGCTACATGGCATCTCCTGACTCCGTCTTCCTCCTCCCAGCATTCAGTTTAGTTTTCCCTGCCTACCTCTGTTCTGCTCTGTGCAGGCCCAAGACAGATTCTTTATTAACAAACGGTATTCACAGCACACAGAGGGGAATCCTACATCAGGTGTATTAGGATTGTCTAATACTTGAACTTTTGGAGGGCACAATTAAACCCTATTTCTAATTTGTATATTATTTCCCTCTCATGCAGTACACCAATAAAGTTACAGACATGGCTTCATAAAAAAAGTGGGACAGAATTCAAATTTCCATGTGACCTTTAAGGATGTGGGATGAAGACTGGGAGAAGAGTGCATGACAAGGGTTTTATTGAAATCACTCTGCATGCACATAGAGTAAGGTTTCTTGTAATATACTGAAGGGTCTTTAAATATTTGGGGTAGTGCTGTGCAATTTAAAATGCAGGGGTTTCCACAGATATGTGACAGCTTCAGCTTTCCTTGGATCTGGGATCCCTTTCTCACAGCTGTTTTCATTGGCTTTTCTTTCATGTTTCGTATCTGTTCAAGTGTCTCTGAGAATTTGATATCCCCACCTAAATAACGTCTTCTTTCTGCACACAAAGGACACTACATCTTTCCCTTTCTCTTTTCTACTCTATCCTTTGTTGTATGTGCCAAGATTTTCATATTCTTTTACTGTAGATTCTTGTTTTAAGTAATGTGATTGTTTGAAGCCATTAGCGAACACTGATGAAGTCACTCAGTTTTGGGGCACTGGTTCTTCTCAATGAAGAATCTGCTTTCAGACAGAGTGTAGAGACTCTGTATGTAATACCTGGAATTTCTGCACACAGATTTTGAATGTCAAAATGGATGCCACTTCCATTGGTCTTCCCCATCAGAGTCCATCTGAAGGCTTCTCTCTGTGAAACTCCCATAAAAGACGGTAGTTCCTTGGCTCTAATTGCTGTCTGTCTCACTTGGGAAGCCCATTGAACCCATGATCCAGGGCCTATCCTGTGTTTTCATGTCTTTTTTTTTATCATCTCCCTGACTGGTGAAGTCACAAACCATTGCCTTCCACACCACTGGGGTCTACTGTCTGTGCTCTCTGGAAAACCATCAAAGACACTCTGGTTCTCTGGATTTTTCTTGCCTCCAACAATGCTAAGGAGTTTGTTTGAATGTGATTCATCTTCATCAAAGGGCTTCCCTGTTTTTATGTTGTTGGCAGATCCAACGCTGGAGCCTTGTTCTTGTGGCCTCTTGTCTAGACAGGCCTGCTCCGTGCTTTCCCTTTCAATCTTTTTGTGCCATAGACAGGAGTTCTCCAAAACACCTTGGCAATCTGTGCCAAGTGCACTGCTCTTATCGAAAGTGTATTTGCTTTCTCTTTTGCAAGCTTGATTTCCTTTAAGTTCTATACAAATGATGCCATTATTAACCTTCCAACTATACTCCTACCTCAGCAGACTCTTTTGAAATCAACAGTGTAGACAACGCTTTGAACTCTTTGTCTATAGGCTCCAGGACTTTCCATGTATACCAAAATCTATAATGCTTATGTTTCCTGTATAAAATGCATAGGATATGTATAGAATCTACATATATTCTCCTGTATACTTTAAGTAACCATTATTTTAATAAAATACCTATGTATTTGTTGCATAAATTGTTATATCATATTATTTTAGGAAAAGGGAAAGAAAAAGTCTGTTCATATTCAGTAGAGAAACACCAATCCCAGCCCAATATTTTAAACTGTGGTTGATTGAATACATGGATGAGAAACCCATGAACAAAGAATGCTGACCACTCCTTTCTTCATGGTACAGTAGATACAGGGATGCTGTCCTTCAACACCAAAAGACTTGTTTCCTGGAGCTCTCAACCCTGTGCAAATTGCCCATCAATGGAGAATGCTACTTCTCTCAAGGCTATGCCTCTTTCCTGGGAGAGCTGAGAGCTCGCACCTCACAATTGGTAGATCTACAAGTACAGAAGAGGCATCCCTCCATATACAGGACTAAGCTGAAGAGCCACCTGAACTTCAGAGCTTAGTTCTTTGGAGTGACTATATCATGGCACTATTTTTCCCTTTATTAAACCTTGCTCTTTCTACTTTCTGCCAAGGTTTAGCAAAGCCCAGGTAGGCCTCACACTTGCTAAATAATCAAGGAGAGCCTAGACTTCCTGTTCCTCTTTCTACTTCCTTCTGAGCTCAGGGATTATAGTACTACACCATCATATCCAGGCCCCCTTTCCTTTTCTAACCATCAGTCCTAAGAACACTCCTGATGTAAACTTCCTTCATGATAATTTTACTCCCAGAATCTGCTTCACTGGGATCCCTCCCAGTCTCTGCCACTGAGTCACTTCTCACAAGACTCTTGCTTGTCTGTCACAGTGCCTAGCTTGATGACACCTCCATACCTTTGCCTGACCTCTATTTGTTGACTTCTTGCTTTTCCTTTGTACATCATAATAGCTGGCTTTCTCACTTAAAATATCTGCTCAATTATTCTCCCATCAAGTTCTGACTGGGGTTTCTGTCCCAGCTGTTCAGTCCCAAAGGAACACACAAAGGTCTACATTAAATATAAACTGGTTGGCCTAGTAGCTCAGGCTTCTTTTTAATTGTTATATCTTAAATTAGCCCATCATTGTTGTCTATGTTAGCCAAGTGGCTTGGTACCTTCATCAGCAAGGCATTCTCATCTTGCTTCCTCAACATCTGGGTGACAACAGCAGACTCAATCTTTCCTCTTCCCAGGATTTTCCCCTTCTTGTCACCCCACCTCTACTTCCTGCCTGGCTACTGGCCAATCCGCTTTTATTAAAAATAATACAAGTGACAGGATAAAAGACCATTGTCCCACAGGAATCAAGCAGGGCTTTAGGGTTCTATTAGACTAACCCCCCTCCCCTTAGTTCCTTAATTTATTTGCTACCTCCATTTTGGCCTTCGGACACAGATAGTTTTCTGTTGATTATGGCCTCTGCCAAGACTGCATATGCTCCATGGGAATATTTTGTTTATTGCTTTTCCCCCAGTGTCTGGCCCAGAGTAAAACCTGAATAAATGTTTGCAGAAACAATGAATAATGAGTGAATTCATTTTCTTTCTTGTTTTATACCTGCAAGTAAATTCTCATCTCAGGCTCCTCGCTTTTGGGTGCAGCGGGATGGCAGAGATTTGAGTAGAGAGCACATTCTGTGCTCTATCCCTGACTAATTTCATAGGGTTGCTCGTGGCGGGGTAGGATTCCTGGAAGGTTGCCTGGACATAGCCCTTTTCCTCAAGATACAGGTGGAAAAGTCTATTGGTTTCTGTCTTCTTTTTTTCTTTTTCTTCTTGAAAAAGAAAATAAACCAAACCTGCTCTGTGCTATATTTGAGTTGTTATATTTCAAAGCATTGGGCACTGGTTCCTGCCTCCAACCTTTTTTTAACCTTGAACTTCATCACTGCCTGTTGTGTATGAGTTATGAGAAATCCTCAGCTATCACTCACTATGGGTGATCAGAAGCCCTTGGCTTTGCCTTAACCCTAGAAATCTCTCCTTCTGGGGACCAGTTAGTTATTGGTGAATCGACCTGATTTGCATGACTCTTAAGGTCACAGTCACCACAGTCACTGTACTTTTTTAATGTTAGAAATCCTTCTTCACTAGAAAAATAAGCATGATCTAGGAAACAGCTCAATCAGTAAAGAGCCTGCTGTGTAAGCACAGGAACCAGAGGCGTTCCATCCCAGCACCCACATTCAAGACTGAGAATGGTAATCCTAGTGCTGGGAGGTAGAGACAGGTGGATCGCAGGAGCTTTCTGGTCAACCAGCATACTCAGCCCTAGATCCAAGTGAGAGATATGGTGGACAGTTCCTGAGGGGACAACACCTGAGGTTGACTTCTGCCCTTCATGTGCACATGCACATACCTGCACAAGTACCCACACGTGAACATGCAAACATATGCACACACATACACAAAATGAACACAAAGCTTGTAACTCAACATTTCAGTTTAAAACAACAGAAAGAAATAAGCATGTCTTAGGCTTAGCAAGCTTTCCTTTTGTTTTGGCTCTCTGTTCATTTTCCCAGTTGGGAATATGAGACCTGAACATTCCTTCCCCTTGTGGATGGATCTAATATCTGGACGATCATTATTTAGAAGCGTACTTGGAAGATCCCCATCAGAGGTGACCGGGTAAATGAGCGACGACTGATTCAATTAACTGACAAAAATTGACTAGCACAGATCCAAGCCACCTTGTCTGAACACAGCGTGTCCTGTTCACGGAAGCAACCACCAGAGTGGTAGCTCTTTCTTAACTCAAAAGCAAGGAGTCAGTGCCTACCACAGTCCAGAAGGTGGCGACATAGACATTTAAGGGACTGTTGACGGGTAGGTCGTCATTTGTGAGAAAAATCCTTAACTGAAGGGTTTTGCAGCAGAATCCACCCTTTCTGTGACCCGCAGGTTGTACCCCCTCGAAGGTCAGGCCGGTCGCAGTATGCCTATTTCTTTTTACCATCCGGTACAGTAGGGAGAAATGGTATGGACGTTTGAAATACCGCACCTGCCATTAATAAGTTCAGTGGCCCTCAGAATGGCACTTCACCTTAGTTTTGTTCAATATAACTTAGGATGAATAAGAACTCTGCCACTGGGATCTGAGAAGTCAATGAAATAATGAGCCTTAAGTATTTTTTTTTATATTATTACAATGGTGTAACTCTGTGCACTAGAAAAGGGCACTCACCGTTCAGGGTGAGGCAGCCCCTCAGAGAGACATGGTGAGTTCAGAGCAGGCTAGGACTATGCTTTCAATAGCTCGGAGCCAACTGCTTATGTGGCAGACTTTGTCCCCTTCTCCCTTAACCTGGTAATCCCGTGAGCCTGGAGTTTTCTGATTACTCCTATGTGTTAGCATGGTTGTTATCTTTCAAAGGAGGTGACAGGTTCGGGTGCCAGGTCACTCTTCTGGAAGAAACTGAAAGAGAGGTGATTATGACAATTTAAGCCTTACCAAAAAAAAGCATAAATTGAAAAAAGATTTCTTGAATATCTGAACTAGAAGCTTATCTGATTGGAAAATTGGATTTCTGACCCTGTAGGTTGGTGAAATTCCTGGATAACTTAGGGTGTCTAGACTGTGGGTTCCCGTGAATGATGGCTATGAGCAGCATGACTCCAGCAGCAGGGACATGTTGCTATGGCAACCTGAAGCTAGAAGTTCCTCCAAGCCTTAGAAAGGCTGTCAATTAGATCCATGCACTTAGGGAGTTTAATGAAAACAGACACTTGTCATTTTTCTAGCAGCCTTCCAACATTCTATATGTTTAAAATATATACACAGAAGGCAAAGCCCGCGGTTAAGTTTTCCTGTTTATTTTAAGAGAATTCCCCTGTGTGGCTTTGGCAGTGCAGATTTTTTCCCCTTTCCACACTAAAGGAGAAAAGCAAGGCCCTCCAGTGTTGAGCAGAAATGCGATTAGGAGAGTCACTTATGTGGTTCAGGTAAAGTGATGTGAGGCAAAGGAGCCTCAGCCCTACATTCTTGCTTCATTGGGGTGGGAGGCAAGCTCCCTTCATCTCTACACACCTCAAGCTGATCTCCTACAGCTCTTTGGAATGGCGCACCCACACTGACTGATAGGTACGTTCCATTAATGGGGCAGCTTGGAAAAGAAAACTTTATTAGACATCAATCTTTCCAAATGTCAGACACTAAAGAGAAAGGAATCATAATCTTTTGCTTAGACTGACTCGCTGTCTGAGGCTGGCTGCTGAGATCTGACTCTCCCTGAGAACACAAATCAACAGTCAGTGTAGAAACCACAGTTGGAAACAGGAGCTTATTCCAAGACTGGTTAGGACTACTTGTTTCCTGCGGAATATGTGCAAGTGTGTGTGTGTGTGTGTGTGTGTGTGTGTGTGTGTGTGTGCAAGTACGTGTCTATCTATTTGTTTATGTTCACCCAAACTTGCCACTTTTGTATTACAATTTGCAAGAAAAAAAACCTACCTCTTATCTTGGATATGCCAGTCTGCGAGACAGGGACAATTTTCAAAGGGGGCTGAAACCTGGTAATGTCAGGTACATTCTAACAGCTGAAGGCATTTATTTAATTGAGTCCTTTGCTTAACAAAATACTCAGCCAAATGACCATTGAAAATTCAGTCCCCTGCAATGAGAACTCATGTCTGGTGCCTCCTTGAGGTCTGGGTGCAGGGCATCCTGCTCTGCTTAGCTTCCTTTTAATGTCAGTTTGTAAGTAGGGCAACAGAAAGTTGAATGTTGTTAGTTCTCCCAGTTAAGCTCAGTTCATAGAAATGCAGGAAACTTAGCTTCATTTGGTTCTCAGCAATATTTGAAAATTGCATTTTATAGTTGGGCCTGATTGCATTTGCTAATTATCACATCTCTGCTTGTGGCAGAGAAGCTAGCAATATTGGTAGGGAAAGGCACAGATATTGTTTGCCCTCGCCGATTGAATGGAGAGCCAAGAATAAAACAGTTCCCTAACGTATGTACGTTATGTGGCCCCAGATGAAGATTATTCTGAGAAATCCCTTTGTCTCTCTTACAGTAATTGTGGCAATTAGCACACTGAAAACAAAAAGTGCAGAGATGGAGTCAGAGCTTGTCCTAGTCTGCTTTTTCCTCTGATTCTGAACATTGCAAACAAGTGGTTGCTGGAGTTATTTTCTGTTGATTGCATTAAGATAGGCAGTGGGGCACCATGCATGATTAGAACATAGGCGTTGCCACTAACTGACCATTTAATCTTGGGAAAGTCACTCATGCAGCTTGGCTTTTGACTTCATTGTCTGTATTATAAGAGAGTCAACTAATTGAGGACAAGGTTTCTTTTTGTTTCTCCAAGTTTGAAACCTGCCCTGTGGCCTGGAAGGAGCACCTTCCTGGTTGGGAAGAACTCCCACTGCTGCATAGGCGGTATCTGTGCACAGCTTTCCACCCTAGCCATGAGTGTTTGGAGGACTAGAATTCACGTTCTGCTGCCCCAGCATGCTCACACCCTTCTCACAAGCCAACAGCAAATAATGCAGAGCATGTCATATAATATGTTCCATTAAATGTTCTTGCATAAAAAGGACATGAATGGGTCTTCTGTTGTTATGTAAAAGACCCATAGTATTTGTGTTTTTGTTGTTTTGTTGGTTGTTTTGTTTTGTTTGGATAGTTCTTTCTTTTATATAATTTTTAAAAGAGAAAACCACTTTCTTTTTCCATTTTACATACCTATCCCAGTTCCCACTCCCTCTTCTCCTCCCATTCCCTCCTCCCACCCTCTCACCGCATTGCCCATCTACTTCTCAGGAAGGGTAAGGCACATTGCTTTGGGGGAAGGTCCAAGACCTTCCCTATTATATCTAGGCTGAGCAAAGTAGACATCCAAAGAGAAGGGGTTCCCAAAAAGTCAGTACAAGCAGTAGGGATAAATCCTGGTACCACTGCCAGTGGCCCCGCAATCTACCCCAGCCATACAACTGTCACCCACATTCAGAGGGGCTAGTTTGGACCTGTGCTGGTTCCTTCCCTGTTCAGCTGGAGTTGGTGAACTCCTATTAGCTCAGATAAACTGTTTCAGTGGGACTCATAGCATTGTAAAGTTGGGAAACGGTAGAAGCTAAGGTTGTCTTAAATTTTGTGCCTTACGACTTGATATGTAACTCAAAATCAGAACTTTTAACAGAACAAAGGCTTGGTCACCTTTTCTAAAAGCTTTATTAATGACAATAATTTTACAGGGAAAATTACTCCTCTTTGGGCAATGCCTCATCTGATGTAATACTCTCTGCAGAAGACAAAATTACAGCAATTATGATCTTGATCTTGCCTGTGACCCCAGAATTGACCTTTGGAAGGAACCTGGGTTATGCCTGTTATCTCGACAAGGAGAACGGCTGCTTCCAGAATTGCTTTGGGACCCTATACTGTCAACATGAATTTGCAGTTAGTAATCTTGCCAAGTTTCCCAGATTGGGCATATATAAACTTGAGCACATCTGGCTCTCGGGTTTCCAGTGTTATTTAGAGAGCTGGATACTCCAAGCACTTATTTCCTTCAACTCAATTCTCATCATAATCCATCAACATCACAGTGTTTTTATTCTCCATTTCTTTTTATATGATCCTATTAGTTGGGAGATGCCTGAGCGATATTTTTCTTTTCTCTGGCCTGTCTCATCATTGCTTTTGCTCAAAACCAAGGATTATATACCTTTTGCTTGATTAGAATTCATAGTGTAACCAACAATTTCCATAGCCCAGTTTTCTTCATTGAGCTTCTTTAGGGAAGGAACGACAGTAGCTCTTTCTGTTCTGTGCAAATGACATTTATAATCTGTTCCTAAATCGGAAGCCGGGAGTGTCGTTCTTAAATCATAGAGGATACCTTTGAAGTTAGCTGCTGTTTACTGGGAGCTTCAGGTGTCTGTGTTCTTTCGAAGATGCATGTGATGTCTTTGAAATGAGAGTGAGTGATGCTTCCAGGCCCTAGGGAATATGGCCCTGATTGTCTCATATGGGGTGACCCAGCTGAACTGGACTTTTGAGTGTGTAAGGGCATCAAACCTTGGAGACGGTTGTTTTCCGTTTGCAGGTGAAGTTAACTCTCTCTGTTGTTAATGAGCCAGCAGAGCTGAGTGAGCTCATGGAGAGGTGGGATGCTTGCCTACTTTAGGCACATTTGTGCTTCCTAGGTTTGATCTTCCTCTGTTTGGGAAGTCTCGCTGACTGATTTAAGGCCTGGATGGCAGGGCATCTCTGTTGTCTATTTAGGTCATATGAGGAATGGAGGCATGGTAATTTCTCCCATACAACCTTTCCCTCTGCCACAGCAGCAGAGAAAAATGTGATAAAGTACCAGACTTTCAGTTTAATTTGACAAAACAGTCTTTGAGAGTCTGCTGCACTGGGGCTGGTGAGCTGAATAAGAGATGTGACAGTGTCTGTTCCTGTGACTCCATAATGAACCTGGAAGTGTTCTTTCTTTTTCTTCAGGGACCTGAAGATCTTAGAGATCTGGGGGAAAGGCAGAGATGAGGAAAGAACTGAGGAGCTTCCCCAAGCTAAGCATTGTGGGATTTTCCTTTCAGAAGGTTACCAATGTTAGCCCGTGCTGCAGAGGTGATGTGTGTTGCATGTGTAAAAGAGTGTAGCTAGGGGCCAAGCTGTCCCTTAAAGCTCAACAGATAGCACCTTGAGCTGCTGCGTGACTTAGTCATGCCGACATGGTCCTGCTCCTGGTAAGGGGAACTGAGTCCAGATCTTGTTTTCCAGAAGTAAGGGCTGATGTAATCTCTGAATACAATCAATAGTTTGCCCAAAGAGGTGGGCATTATGTTATCATCCCCCCTTCTTTATACCTTCATTTCTCTTGGCTTCAGAAATAACAAACTGAAGTTTTTTGTTGCTTTGTTTGCTTGCTTGCTTTTCTTTTGTTTGTTGAAACAGGGCCTCACTATACAGTGCTGGTTGTTATAGAACTAACAGAGATCTGCCTGTCTCTGTCAATCTATACTGATATTAAAGGCTTGTGCTGCCAGGCCAGGCTGACTTAGCTTTTTGGTTTATGTTTGTTTGTTTGTTTCTGTCTTTTACAGTCTGCAGTTGTCTTTCCTGGTTCCTTCTCCTCTTCTGACCTCTTAATTCTGTAATGCTCCAGGCTCAGGGTTGGATTCGCTCTTGCTGCCACAGTCACCCTTTTATTGAATCTCACGGCCTTAGATGGCATCCTCAGCCTGACAGCTCACTAGTGTTCCCTTCTGCTGACACCTCCTTCCTGAACTGCAGACTCAAGCATCTAGCAAGCCGCTCAATGTCTGCTCTTGGATTCCTCCCACTCAGTGGGGTCCAAAATCACAGACCTCTACCCACCTGCTCCTTTTGTAGTTTCCTGATCCCCACAGGTAGTAAATCTGTTCTCGTGGCTCCTCAAAGGAAGGAGTCTCAACATCTAGCCTCCTAGCTTTCTCTCATAGATATCCATTCTGTCTGGAAAGGCTACTTGCTCTCCCTCAGTACCCTGCTGCAATTTATACATCCAGCCCTTCCTACCATTTCCCGTTGTCTCTGGCAAGCCATCCACGTATCCAGCCTGGATTATCCCCAGAACTTTCTAACTGCTCTTGGTCCTGACCCTCTTATAAAAATTTCAACACTGTAGCCACGATGATTAAAAGCACTTATGCCAGATGACCTTGCAACAGAACAATTTCATTCACAGGAAAAAGTAAGAGTCTCAAACCTTATGGACTCAATAATGCCCACTCCTTTTCTTTGTCCCCTCTGGTCTGGACACTGACTCCCACTTGGGCTAGATAAAAATACAGTGAAAACTACAGGGGAATGGTAAGGCAAGTGAGCCCCCTCACAGTGAGTCTAGTTGAAGCCTCTTGCAAGCTGAGACCCAGAGTCCGTCACGACTAACATTTGCCGTGGAGGTTGACGACATAGCGATGGTGTTCTTTTTATATATAAACATCTTATGTTAAAATAGCAATGAAGTAGGCTTAAGGCCTAAGCCTGTGTGACATTCGAGAATGTCTGGGAATCACAGTGAGACTGTTTGCGGTGGGGATGCTCCACCTTCCCACATCCCCGTGGCCCGAGCTTTACTTTACTTGTAATCCTGTCAGGTGCACCTCAGGAAATAGCTTGTGAGCTCTTCTAAATTCCTTAGTAACATTTTGAAGTTAAATAACTTCAAAAAGCTCAAAATCCAATGTATGACTGTGGTAAAGGCAGTGCATTGTGGTTCCTTCAGAAGGCTGCCCCCTTCCTCCTTCTTTGAGACGCCTACCCCTTCCACCAGCTCTCGGGTATGCCTAACTTCCTTACCTTGCTTTTACCCCACAATTTCTATCTTTAAAATACTTATTGAAATTTCTTTTTAAATTTTTTTATTTAATCAGAGCGGTGGTGGCACACCCCTTTAATCCCAGCACTGGGGAAGCAGAGGCAGGTGGATCTCTGTGAGTTTGAGGCCAGCCTGGTCTAGAAGGGTTAGTTCCAGGACAGGCTCCAAAGCTACAGAGAAACCCTGTCTCGAAAAACCAAATAAATAATAAAATTTTATTTAATTTAAAATTTTTAGTTATATTGAAAATAGATTATTCTCTTATACAATATAGTCTGATGGCATTTTCCCCTCCCTCCATTCCGCCCAGCTGCCCCCCCCACCCCTCTTTCGGGGCAGATTCACTCTCTCTTACAGAGACTGAAGGGGCAAACATGGGGGCCAGTGGGGGTCTGCACCAGTTCCTCTGTGTATGTTATGGCTGTTAGCTTGGAGATTCTGTAGGACTCCTAACCGTGAGAGTGGGTGTGTCTCTGACTTTTGCCTGCTCTTGGGACTCCTCCTATTGGGTTGCCTTGTGTAGTCTCCTTATGAGGGCTTTTGCCTTGTCTAACTGCATCTTGGGTTGTCTGTCCTGTTAGGCTGTGTTTCCTTGGAGGCTTGCTCTTTTCGGAAATCTCTCCTTAATGAATTCCAACTCAACTTCATACCACCTCATCCTGAAATGCTCTTCTGGGCCGAAGCCACACAGCCCTTTTTACATGAGTCAGGGTCACTAAGGAGATGAAGGAATTCTTGGCAGTGGTGTGGGTGACAAGAGTGGAGCTGTATGTCTATCACTGCCACCACCACCACTTAGAATATGTGGACTGTCCTTTCTGCTCTGCTCCAATTGTCTGAATGTCCACTTCTCATCTTTCCTGTCTGTGCTCTCTGATTACATTCTTTATTTATTTATTGTACATTTGACCTTCACTTTCCCCTGCCTCCTCTTCTGCCAGTTTCTCCTTGCACCTGCCCTCCGCCTCACCCCTTTCTCTCCCCCTTCATTTCTATTCAGAAAAGGGCAGACCTCTAATGGTTATCCACAAATCATGCCGTATCAAGTTGCAGTAAAACTAAGCACCTCCCCTCATGTTAAGGCTGGGCAAGGCAACTCAATATGAGGAACAGGGTTCCAAAAGCGAGCATAAGAGTCAGAATCAACCCCTGCTACCACTGTTAGGAGTGCCACAAGAAAAACAAGTCACACAGCTGTAACATATATGCAGAGGGCCTAGGTTAGTTTCATGTAGGTTCTCTGGATGTCCGTTCAGTCTCTGTGAGTCCCTATGATCCCAAGTTACCTAGTTCTATGGCTTTTTCTGTGGTGCCCTTGACCCGCTTGGCTCCTACAATCCTTCCTCAGGGTTCCCTCATCACTGCCTAATGTTTGGCTGTAGGTCTCAACATCTGTTTCCATCAGTTGCTGGATGAAGCCTCTCTGATGACAGTTGGACTAGGCACCAATCTATGAGGATAGTAGGATTTCATTACACATCCTTACACTGACATTTATTTCTTCTGTCATGTTTGGTGCTATCCTAGGTCTCTGGATGGGCAATCCAGCCTCTGGGTCCTGGCATTCCAGACAGCGTCAGGGGTCAGCTAATCTCCTGGCATGGGGCTGAGGCTGGAAAAGTCATTTGTTGGCCACTCCCACAACCTCTGTGCCATCCTTACCCCAGGACATCCCATAGGTAAGACAGATGGTAGGTCAAAGATTCTGTGACTGGGTTGGTGACCCAGTCCCTCAACTGGAAGTCTTGCCTGGTCATAGGCAGTGGCCAGTTCAGACTATGTATACCTTCTATTACTTGGAGTCTTAGCTAGGGTCATCCGTGTAGATTCCTGGGAATTTCTCTCATGCTAGCTTTCTACCTAACCCCTTTCCAGCCCTCTCTTTCGCTACACTCTGCCTCCATCCTTCCCCATCTGATCCCTCATGTTCCCATACCCACCTACCCCTACTTCACTCATGAATATCTTCTATTTCCCCCTCTCAGGGAGATCTGAGTACCTCACCATTGAGCCCTCTTGTTATCCAGCCTCTCTGAGTCTGTGGATTGTAGCATGGTTATCCTTTACTTTATAGTTTTTATCCACTTATAAATGAGTACATACCATGATTTTCTTTCTAGGTCTGGGCTATCTCATTCAGGATATTTTTTTTTCTAGTTTCATTTATTTCCCTGTAAATTTCAAGATGTCATTGTTTCTAATAGATTAGCAATACTCCATTGTGTAAAATTGCCACATTTTCTTTTCCATTCTCTAGTTGAGGAACATCTAGGTTTTTTACCCAGAACATCTAGGTTCTGGATACTATGAATAAAGCTTCTATGAACAAAGTTGAGCAAGTGTCCTTATGGTATAATTGAGCATCCTTTAAGAATATGCCCAAGAGCATCTTTTGGGTATACATGTAAGAAAGGTATAGTTGGGTCTTGGCGTAGACCGATTCCCAATTCTGAGAAACTGCTGTATTGATTTCAAAAGTGGCTGTATAAGTTTGCACTCCCAATAGCAATAGGTAAGTGTTCCCCTTGCTCCATCTCCTCTCCAGCATAAGCTGTCACTTGTGTTTTTGATTGTAACCATTCTGACAGGTGTAAGATGGAGCCTCAGAGACATTTTGATGTCTAAGATGGCTAAGAATGTTGAACATTTCTTTAAGTGTTTTTAGACCATTTGAGATTCTTCTGTTGAAAATTTTCTGTTTAGATCTGTACACCACTTTTAGATTGGATTATTTGATTTTTTGATGTCTACCTTCCTGAGTTCTTTATACATTTTGGAAATCAGCCTTCTGTCAGATGTGAGGTTGGTGACAATCATTTTCCATTGTGTAGGCAGCCATATTATCCTATAGACAGTGTCCTTTGCTTTATAGAAGCTTTTCAGTTTCATGAGGTCACATTTATTAATTGCCAATCTTAGTGCCTGTGTTATTGGTATTGTATTCAGGAAATTGTGTCCTGTGCCAATGTGTTCAACACTTTTTCCCACATTCTCTTCTATCAGGCTCAGTATATCTGGATTTATGTTGAGGTCTTTGATCCACTTGGGCTTGAGTTTGGGGCAGGGTGATAGATATGAATCTATTTGCATTCTGACATCCAGTTAGACCAGAACCATTTTTTGAAGATGTTTTTGTTTTGCAATTGTATAATTTTGGCTTCTTTGTCAAAAATCAGGCATCTGTAAGTATGTGAATTTATATCTGGGTTTTTTATTTGATTCCATTGATCCACCTGCCTGTTTTTATGCCAATATCATTTGGTTTTAATCAATATAGGCCTTTAGTAGAGTTTGAAATCTAGAATGGTGATACTTCAGGAAGTTCTTTTATTGTACAGGAATGTTTTAGCTCTCCTGGGCTTTTAGTTTTTTCCATTTGATGGTGAGTGCTTTCTTTCAGCATCTGTACAGAATTGTGTGGTTTTTTTTTAATAGTAATCACATTGACTCTGTTGGTTGTTTTTAGTAAGAAGGCCATTTTTATGTTAATATTACAAATATATCAGCATGGGAGATCTTTACATTTTCTGATATCTTCTCCAAAGTTTTTCTTCAAAGACTTGAAGTTCTTGTTAAACAGGTCTCTCACTTGCTTTGTGGGCATTATGCCAAAATATTTTGTATTATTTGTGGCTACTGTAAAAAGTGGTGTTTTCTTGATTTCTTCCTCAGCCCACTTATCCTTTGTATATAGGGGAACTAGTGACTTTTTTTTTAGTTAATCTTTTATTCAGTCACCTCACTGAAGGTATTTATCAGTTACAGGAGTTCCTTAGTAGAATTTTTGGGGTGAAGTGTATACTATCATATCATCTGCAAATCGTGAAAGTTTGACTTCTTCCTTTCCAGTTTGTATTCCTTTGATCTCCTTTAGTTGCCTTATTGTTCTACTCTAACTAGAATTTCAGACTACATTGAATAGATATGGAGAGAGTGGAGAGCCTTTTCTTGTTCCTAATTTTAGTGGAATTGCATTGAGTTTCTCTTAATTTGATGTTGGCTATTGGTCTGCTGTATATTGCTTTTATAATGTTAAGGTATATTCCTTGTATCCCTGATTTTTCAAAAACCTTTATTATAGAGGGATGTTGGATTTTGTCAAAGGCCTTTTCAGCATCTAATGAGATGATCATGTGTTTTTTCTTTAAATTTGTTTATATGGTGAATTACATTGGCAGATTTTTGTATGTTGAACTATCCCCCCCCCATCTCTAGGATGAAGCCTAGGATGGTTTTTGAGTATTTTATTTAAAAATTTTGCATTAATGTTCATGATGAAAATTTGTTTGCAATTCCCTTGCTTTGCTGATTCTGTGGGTTTAGGTATCAGAGCAAAGGTGGCCTCATAAAAGCAATTTGGCAGCATTTCTTTAGTTTCTATTTCATGGAATAATTTGAGGAAGATTGACATGAACTTTTCTTTGAAATTCTAATAAATAGAATAAAGTCAATGGGAAATTCAAACAGATAACTAGAAAGAGTAGGCAGAATCAGAGAAATTCCATGTATCTTCTGAAGGAGAAAGACACCAGAACCTTACTTGTAGACCACAGGCTCATAGTAATACAGAGATTAATAGAAACGGTTAA
Source organism: Bramus lutescens (assembly GCA_001685075.1). Taxonomy (NCBI): domain Eukaryota; kingdom Metazoa; phylum Chordata; class Mammalia; order Rodentia; family Cricetidae; genus Bramus; species Bramus lutescens. Next base: position 50,055 of record LOEQ01006225.1, on the reverse strand, counting down.
TTTAAGATGTAAGAGCTATCTAGGAATGCACCTAAGCTATTGGTCGAACAGTGTTATAATTAATATAGTTTCTATGTGACTATTTGGGTCTGGGCAGCCAGAAAATGAACAAATACTGTCTGTCTACAAATGGCACCAACTTGGACCAACTATATCCACATAAAACCTGAGAGAACTAGAGAAGGGATTCTAGATATAAAAGAACAGAATTAAGTATAACTTCCTGGTAGGCACATATTTTCAGATAGACTCTGTTTGCTGGTAGCAAGCAAAGATATGGCTTCTTTAAGAGAAGGCTTCCTGACTCAGCAAAAATGGAAGCTTCTTTAAGAGACAGCTTCCTGGTTCATGCTGGTGGCATGAATGGCTATGACTCTTTCAGAGTCTGCTGCAATTTACTTGGTTATAGCCTGGGCCAACTGCTTCCTAGAGATGAGGTGGTGAGCAAAGCTCCTACCTAGTGGTTCCAGAACTGGTGGTGAACTACCTCCACCATGTTAAAAGACCGAGAGTGGCAGAGCTTGTACCCAGGGCCATCACAACCACACTGCTTACCATTTTAAAGTGCTCCTTGTTATAAAAAGATTTCAGATACACAATAGGACAGATTCAGAAATAAAAGACCTCTAAACAAGACACAGTGTGTTTTAAAAAGGCACATAGGCCTTGGAGAGAGAGGAAAAGAGTATAGACAGTTATAAAAAGAAGTAAATAGTTTTAAAAAATTAAACAAAGTCTTCAAAGAAACAGTAAAAGTAATATTTAAAAAGCCATGTGAAGATGGGCTCTGTGTAGAAGGTCTGAATTATGCACACTATTGTGTTTTCTTTGAATTTTTTGACTGTTAATGTGCTAACTGCAGAGAAACATTGGATTCTGGGGCTTCTAACCTACACCAACACATATACTTTAAAGGTATCTTGACTTCAAAATTTGAGTCTAAATATATGTTACTTTGGAAAAGAGGTTCTGCTTTTGTTTCCACAGAAGATGAGAACCTGTGGATTCTTTCCAGGCTAAAGTGGTTTGATAGACCAAGGTCCCCTGAACAATCTCTGTAAACCTTCAAAATATTTTGCCCAAAAAACAACATGAGCCATTTTGTAGAAAACTACACCCAAATTCCCAAAATGACCGTTTATAAATGTTTAATAGGAGTTGATTATAAGTTATTAATGGTTACAGTAAACCTTTTCCTAAAAAAATAAGTAGGATATGATATGGAAATGAATACTTTATATTGGTATGGATCTTGGTCTATTGATTCAAAGGTAAGGTTGATTTTGTTATATTGTGTATATGTATTTCTACTTTTATTTAAGGTATTATGCTTGTGCAGCTTACTTAAAAATCTAATGTATAAATAAAAAATGCAGATTAATAGATAGTCATTTATAATAGTCAAACTTGTAGTCATGTTAGTTAGGTTTTATATATATATATATATATCAGTTAGATAGTCTTCAAATCTTTCAAAGACCTACATAATATGGCATTTAAAATGTTTTAAAATTTTAATCTTTTCTCTATAGTGAGATATGTCTGCTTCTAGCAGCATCAGTTACTTCAGAGAGTTTGATGGGCATTGAATAAACTCAACATGGAATTTGCCTTCATCATGATAAGGCTAGCCATTTAGGCAAAAATGCTCTTGACTGGACTGCTTGATGGTATGCTGTATGAACTGTCCATATAGGACCCACAGAAAAGTGACGGCTGAACTTGCCTAACAAAGGTGAGATAGTCCTTCAGGGTTCCTGCTACATGAAAGAGTATGCCAGACATTCTGCAGGACATGAAAGGAAATGACTGCCAAACTGAAATAGAGGCTAAATAGTCTTTCAAGTTTCCTGCCTCATGGAAAAGTCTAGTGGATATTATGGGCCTATAGGCTGAAGATGGATGCTCCAAAGTTACAGAAGAACTTGGGATGACTCTCCAGGCAGCAAGATAGGTCTCTATCAATTCTAGAGTTTTGGAAGTTGCTTACAACACACTTCCTGTTTACTTAGGTAATTTTATATTCTTCTGGGTTCATTGATGGAGTTGAAGACAGATAGTTATAATTTTCCTTTGTTATGATAAAAGATAAATTAGATATGAAACTTTAGACTCACAAAGAAATATTGTAACTATAATTCTTGCTTGCTACCTCTTTTGTCATATGTAATTTTACTTTGTTACAGTTATAACCTTCCGATTTATTAAGCAGAAAAGGTTAGTGATGTGGGATTCCCCTCTGTATGCTATGAATATATTTTATTACCATTGGTTAATAAAGAAGCTACTTCAACCTATGGCAGGGAAGAATAAAGCCAGGTGGAAAATTTGAACAGAGATATATAGAGAGAATAGGTAAAGTCAGGGAGATGCCATGTAGCTGCTGAAGGAGACAGATGCCAGAAACTTACTGGTATGCCACAGGCTCATGGTGAATAGAAATGGGTTAATTTAAGATGTAAGAACTAACTAGGAATATGCTGAAGATATTGGCCAAACAGTGTTGTAATTAATATAGTTTCTGTGTGATTATTCAGGTCTGGGTGACCAGGAAACGAATGAGCAGTTTATGTCTTCGTTTTTTTTTTCCTGGGTATAGATAACTTCTTTGGATTGGAGTTTTCATTTAGTACCTTCATTAGACATGGATTTGTAGATAGACATTGTTTAAATTTGAATTTATCAGGGGATATATTGCTTCCTCCGTCCGTGGTGGTTGAAAGTTTTGCTGGCTATAGTAGTCTTGGCTGGCATCTGTGGCCTCTTAGATTTGCAGCACATCTGTTCAGCCTCATTTGGGTTTTTGAGTCTCCAATGAGAAGTAGACTGTAATTTGAATAGGTCTGCCTTTATATGTTAAGTGGCCTTCTTTCTCTTCTTTTTTTGTTTCGTGTGTTTAGTGTTTGATTATTATGTGGTGAGGGATCTTTCTTTTCTGATCCAATCTATTTGATATTCAGTAAGCTTTATTACCTTTATAAGCATGTCCTTTAGGTTAGGGATTTTTTTATGATTTTGTTAAAAATGTTTTCTGGGCCATTGAGCTGGGGTTATTTTCCTTTTTCTATTCCTACTTTTCCTAGGTTTTTTTTTCATAGTATTCCAGATTTCCTGGATATTTTGTGTTAGGAGGCTTTTACATTCAAAAGTTTCTTTGACTGATGTATCTGTTTCTTCCATCATTTCTTCAATGCTTTAGATTATTTCTCCCATCTCTTGTATTCTGTTGGTGATGCTGGCTTCTGTAGTTCCTGTTTGCTTACTTAGATTTTCTATTTCTAGAATTCCCTCAGTTTGTGCTTTCTTTATTGTTTTTTATTCCCATTTTCAAGTCTTGAATAGTTTTATTTATTCCCATCAACTGTTTGATATTGCTTCCTTTCTTGGCATTCTTTAAGCAATTTATTAATTTCTTTTAATTTTTTATTTTCTCCTCAATTTCTCTAATGGATTCATTTATTTACTCTTCAAGCACCTCTATTATTATTGGAAAGTTGGATTTAAGTATGTTTTCTTGTGCTTCATCTGTGTTGGAATATTCAGGGTTTGTTGTAGTAGGCTGGCTTGGTGAAATATTTACCTGGATGTTGTTGTTTATATTCTTGCACTTATGTTTAGGCATCTGGATTTGGAATGATCATAGGTCTAGGTCCCACTTTCTGGTTTTGACTTTGTTGAATGGGTATTTACTTCCTTGGTTTCAGTTTCTTCTGACTGGCATGGGCTGTGGTTGGGTAAAGGCTTTCCACCTTCATTCGGGGCTAGATTTCTGAAGGCATGGATGGCCTCTGGTCTAGCAGTTCAGAGCTGAAGTTTTGGCTATGTGGATAGTTTCTGATCTGTAGGGGGTCTTCTGGGTTTAAGGACCCTTGATTATGGTGGGGTAGGAGGCTTCTACCTGATTTTCAGGGAATTATCCTGGTCTCTGAGGTTCAGGATGCTGGTCTGGTCTCTGATCAAGTAGGAGGATTCAGCCAGAGGTGTGAGTCACGATAAGGTAACAAGAAGAGAAGGGGCTCTTAGGGTTAAGCTTGGTGGGCGCAGTCAAGGCAAGGTGTGTGTAGGGTGGATTACCTGGTTTTCAGGGAGCTGGCTTGGCCTTTGATGGGGTGTTCCACCAAAGGTATGGGCCCAGATAACATGATGAGGAGAGTAGGGTCAGTTGGAGTTCCGCTGGGCTAGCATGATCCGGGTGGAAAGCAGTTTTACCTGGTGTTCATGATGCTGGCCTGGCCTCTGTGGAGTAGAAGGCTTCTGCCATAAATGTGGTCCAGGAGAAGATGACAGTGAGAGAGCTTATCTGTTTTGGGGGGAGCTAGCCTGGCCTTTCATGGAGTAGAAGGTTTTCACCAGAGCTGTGGGGCAGGATGCAGTGATGAGGAAAGAAAGAGGAACAGTTGGAGTTAGGCTGGGAAAATTGGGCCGAGTTGGGATCACTCTTACCTGGGGTTCAGGATGCTGCCCTGGCCTCTGGAGTGTGAGAGGCTTCTGCCAGGAGATGTAGTCTCAGATATGGAGGCAAGTAGAGGAGTGGATATCTTCTTCAAGAAAAAAAAAAACCAAAAACAATCTTTTCTCATTTTACATACAAAGCCCGGTTCCCTCTCCCTCCCCTCCTCCAGCTTCCCCACCTTTCACCCATCCCACACTCCATCCCCTCTAGAGGGGTAAGGCTTCCCATGGGGAGGCAACAAAGTCTGGCACATCACTTTGAGGAAGGACTAAGGCCCTCCCCCTATACCTAGACTGAGCAAGGTATCCTTCCAAAAGGAATGGGCTCCAAAAAGTCAGTTCAAACATTAGGGATCAATCCTGGTCCTACTGCCAGGGGCCCCACAGACTGCCCCTGTCACACAATTGTCACCCACACTCAGAGGGCGTAGTTTTGTCCTATGCAGATTGCTCCACTGTCAGTTGGGAGTCAGTGAGCTCCCACTAGCTCAGCTCAGCTATTTCTGTGGGTATCACCGTCATGGTCTTGACCTCTTTGCTCCTATTATCGCTCCTCCCTCTTTTACTGGTCTCTGGGAGCTTGATTCGGTGATTAGCTGTAGATCTCTGCATCTGCTTCCATCAATTGCTGGATAAAGGTTCTATGATGACAATTAAGGTAGTCATCAATCTGATTACAGTGCAAGGCCAGTTCAGGAACCCTCTCCACTATTGCTTAAGGTCTTAGCTGGGGTCAACCTTGTGGACTCCTGGGAATTTCCCTGGTGCCATGTTTCATGCTAGTCCCATTATGCTCCCTCAATCAAGGTGTCTCTTTTCTTGGCCCCCCTCTCTGGAGAGGCTCCAAAACCTACACAGAGAAACCCTGTCTTGGAGAACAAAAACGTCTCTTGGATATATTTGTTTTTAAAGGCTTAAAGCTTTATTTTTATTTTTGAAAATCTCATGCATAAATACTATATTTACATTACATATCACCTTTCTTTCTGTCTCCCTTCCAACTCTTCTTGTTTATGTGTCTCTGAATTTCATACTTATTACACACACACACACACACACACAGACACACAAACACACACACACCCTACTGTGTCTATATAGTATTGTCCATATGCCTATGTGTTTAAGGCTCACTATTTGGGATTGAATAGCCTGTAGGAGCTCATCTGGAGATCACAAGGTAGTTTCCCCAGGTGCACCTGACAGGATTACAGTTACTATAGAAAAGCTTGGGCCACAGGAACATGGGAAGGTAGGAAATATTCATTCTAAATAGCCTCATTTGGGAGTCTCAGAGAAAGGAATATAACTATTCTCGAATGTCATATAAGGCTTAGACCTTAAGCCAGGTCTATTATTATTCTAATATTGAAAATTAGCAAAAACTGATTCTTCCTTTTTCAATAGCTATTGATTGCCTATAGTTTTTCACTTGGGGGTGGAGTCTTGTGAAATTCCTCCCATCAACATTGTCATGTGGACAACAAGTCTTTTTTAGGCTACCATACTGTTGAGATTTCATGGGTGTGGCATTCCTGTCATGTCTAGGAGATGCTACCTCTCAGCAGTCACCTTGGGTCCCCTGACTCTCATAATCTCAGACCCCTTTCCTGTGATTTTCCCCATCTTCAGTATCAAAGCTGAATTGTAAAATTAGCACTTGGAATTGCACACCCCAAAGTTACTTGTTCTCTGCATTTTGGCCAGTTGTCTATGACTTTCTTTCATAGTATCCATCTGCTACTCAGAGAAGCTTCTTTAATAAGGAGTCAAAGCTATACTCTTCTATGGATATGAGGATAATTATTTAAAATACAGTTCAGAGGTAATTGATTAAGAAAATGGCATTAATAAGTTTTCTTCTAGGAACTAGAACCTTTCCAAACAGGGTAGCTGGCTAGGTTTGCAATATTAGGCATGAATACACTCTTAGTGAGTGGACCTTAGATCCAACTAGACAGCTTTTGTTTAGCCCTAAGATTACAAAAAGGACTACTATTGCATGTTTGGGGATATCTTGCTATACTGATATTTGTAGTGGTTCATGAGTTTTATACCTGAGTGAGAATGTTGAGTACTTTTTTCTCTTGGCAGTTTGCATAGCACTTCCTAATGCTGTGAGACCTAATCTTCAGGGAGAATTCTTAATATGATTGTTTATAACATTCTATTTTAATTAATATCCTACACCCAACACCCCTTCCTCGGCAGGCATTCATTCATAATTATCCATATCTTGTTCAACCTTTTCTTTATAACTATAAAGATTGGCTCTGTCCAGTGTACTAGGCTCTTAAGTCATCTAATAGCTTGTTTTATCTTCCTTCAACACTCCTATATCGACAAGAGCATAAAGTCAATGTGAGATATTTGCTGGCATTGTCCATTATTGCATTACAACTATATTGAAAAGAATCTAAAAAAAGTCAAAAAACTTGATATACCTGTTGACTGTGTGTGAATGTGTGTGTATATATATTCTCATATACTATACAATTCAAAGTTTCAAACTGGAAGATAGTAGCCAATGAATTCTTAACTTGCCTATGATTTTTCACCTGTGGATATACATTGTATATATGTTAGATGTAGTTTTAGAAAGGACATTGGTTAGTTTTGCCCACTTGCCAAAGGCTCCAGAGAAAAATAGATCCTCAAATATATTTTGGGGAAAGCCAGCTTATTGGTGAATATCAAACTTTGTCCCTCTTAGGAATTCCTGGGCATTTCAGTCTTCATATAAACTAGAAGCTATTTCAGCTCTGATATCATAGGTTCTGTCTGTTTAAGATAAGTGACTCTATCACTGAAATATGCCACTTTAGTAGGCCATCTGAAGTCACAGCAGTTGTCTTTGCTGGCATTATCAGTGTTGTGTAAAAGCTGCCTTTATCACATACTTCACTGCAGAGGTGTGTGAACATCCTTCATCTTGGAACATAGCTTCCCATATCTTGTCCATTTCTTTGAGTAAAACACTAACACCAAATGCACTCAAGGGTTGACATAATCAAATCAGATCCATATTTTCTGTAATAATAAATCAAGTTCATGAAATATTAGCCTCAACCCTTCTATATGAATAAGATGTGCTTTGCTGTTAGTGTAAATTCTCATAACTGATAGCTCTCCTTAACAGGAGAACTCTGTTCTGTCTATATCTATTCTTTGGGAGGACAGAAAAATGTGTGGGTTAATAGCTTTGCAAAATAAAAGACAGGAGAGGAAACAGCAGGCTCTTTCTACATTCCTTTTCTGGTTTTCCTGTGAAAAAGGTTCTGTGATTCCTGGTGATTCTTTCAAGATTGGGAGATTCAAGATTGTGTTATAGATGTAGCAGCCTCAATTAGTAAAATTGACAAGAATATAATTATCTCTTTATATTGACTGACAGGCAAACACAACTGAGGGAACGTGCCACCATGATGGCACAGGATCACATCTTAGTTTGTCTTACTTGACTCAACTGATTAGCTCCCGGGAAGGTTTTTGTTTGGCATCCAGAGTCATGAATATTCAAAATTCTTAGCTTTTCTTGTCAACTAAGAAAAGCAACCTACAACCAAGGACCTGAGCAAGCAGAGAAATTTAGATTCCAGGAACTAATTCTGTTTAATTTGCTTTTTTTTCACACTTGCATTTCCTGATCAAAGAGAGGCACTTTCATTATTTTATTTCTTAATTATTTTAAGAAAAGAAGATGTGTACACTTTAATTCCATAATGCTAAGCCAGAAATACCCCTTCTACCTATATTGCCTTTCATAAAAGAATCATTTACCAAAACGACCAGTGCTTCTGAAAAATGCAGGTGTCTGCCAAGTGCTTCTCCCTTATAAACACCCTTTGACTGGCAGGGGCAGTTCTTCCCCAGTGAGTTAGCATTGCCATCATCCAGAGGGGTGGAATTTCCACTGAGTACCCATGGGCACTTGATGCTATGTTATAGATGGGCTGTAATATCCTCTGCTGGTCTCTGACCGCATTTGTCCATTGGTCAGTCATTCTGTGTTACTTCCAAGAATCTTATCAAAGGAGTACTCTAAGACTTTTCCCTCGCAGAGAGAAGGGCATTTTTTTTTGTTTCCTGCATGCCAAGCCTGAAGGAACTTGAAGAAAGTCATGCCTTGCTATCATTCTTCCTGAACAGACAATACATCTTTTCTGAAAATAAACCCCAACACTGAGGACATTGTGTTCCTCTACAGGATGGCTTTCCTCACAGTTCCTTGAGTTTTCTTGAAAATGTTTTTGGTCCACATGGAGTTGGAGGAAGACAAGGGTTCCCAATGACTAATGGAATATTTTTTTTTCATCCATCAGTAAGTTCAACTGTCTTAGGGTTTCTATTGCAGTGAAGAGACGCCATGACCATGGTAACTCATACAAAGAAAAGCATTTAATTGGGGTGGCTTGCAGTTCAGAAGTTTAGTCCATTGTCATCATGGCAGGAAGCATAACAGCATGAAGGCAGACATGGTGGTGGACAAGGAGCCAAGAGTTCTACATCTGGATCAGCAAGCAGCAGGAAGGAAGAGTGCTGCACTGTGCCTGACTTGAGCATTTGATATAAAAAAGCCCTTCCCCACTGACACACTTCTTTCTCCAACAAGGCCACACCACCTCCAACAAGGCCACACTTCCTAACAGTTCCACTATTTATGGGCCTATGGGGGCCATTTTTATTCAACCACAACAAGCTCATGTAACTATAAACCTTGCATAACTAGGTTGAGAAACTGAGAGGGTCATATTTGTAAATATTTCCTGCAGAGATGGGAAAGATGCTGGTTGTGTGGTTCTTCAGACTAGTAAGGCAAATCCAAGTGAGTAAGTAAATCAATAAGGCAGCGAAGCATGAGTTGTCTTCTTTGTACTTCTATCTAGGCTGGAAGATTAGGTAGATCTCAGGAGCATATGGAGGGCCAGTTAGGATCAGCAGGATCTGTATTTTCCAGTAAGAGTATAGACTTTCCATAAGATTGAGGCAGGAGAATAGGCAGAGTGAGGTCCAGAAGGTCTTACACAAAAGCTACATCTTTGGCCTGTGAAAAGAAAATGTTGGCAAGGAGGAAGATAGGAAGCCCTTCCCCAAGGCCAGAGACACATGGGAGTGTCTAAAGTTGACCTATGAGTCATGATAAAAGTGAGACACACATCTCTAGGTGGGGATTTAAGGTGTTAATGAGATATGTGATACATAAGCTTGTATATAGAATTACATGTAACATTTTCAACACCCAAAAGAAATCCTGCATTTGAAAATGCTCCCCAAAGCCATTGTTATGTGACTGGAATCCCCAAGTGTTTATGCAACACGGCTTTGAAGCTGGTAAACATCTCTTTGCTTCATTGCCTCTCCTCCCTTTGGCATATATTTTCTTTTTAATCATTTTTAAAAATCTGTGTTCTTTTGGTTGTTTTGGTTTTGATTTTGTTTTTTCAAGACAGGGACAGCCCTGGCTGTCCTGGAATTTGCTGTGTCAGCCAGGCTGACTTTAAATTCATAGGGATCTGCTTGCCTAAGATTAAAGGTATGCACCGTTATGTCCAGCACTTTATTTACTTCTGTGCCTTTGTGTGTATATGTATGTAAGCACATGCATGTGCATACCATGGTATCAGAAGACAACTTGCCTAGAATAGTTCTCACCTTTTACTATATGGTGCCCAGGGATCAAGCTCAGGTTCTCAGATTTGATGGCAAACACCTTTACCAGCCAAGTCATTGTGCTGGGCCATGGGTATATATCTTTCTTAATAAATGTTCTCTGATCCTGCTGCAGCTGTGTGTTTCTTCTTATTTTCATGTTCAGAAATGTAAGGATTTGGGATCAGCATCAGGACTTTGGGAGAACTATGTGCCATCTCTGCCCATAAATCCAAAATCAGTTTCCAGAGCTGGGGTGATAGGCAAAGTATTAGGAGTTAAAAGAATGCTTCGTTGAACCACTCCAAATTCTACACATTCATTATTCTAATTGTATTTCTATTTTATGTTTAGGTACTTGTGCTCAGTCTGTGTAGATGGATATCCACTTAGCTCAGAATATTAATTATATTCCCCTAAAATGACTTTTATTCTGTCTGCAATATCATTATTAGTAATGCTGTATTTTCAAACTTTTTTATTTTATTTGTTGTATTTTAATATGTATTTTAATTTTATAAATTAATATATTTTAAATATGTGATTGTGGAGGGGAATGCATGTGCTTGCTTTGTCCATATAACAGCAGAGATCGGGGTCAACATCGTTTGCTCTCTTCAGTTGTTTGTTTTCTGCCTTATTTTTTGAGACAGTGGCTTTCAAAATATTTTTGAGTAATATCTTGAAGTAGAATGATGACACATGTTTAGTCTGCTATAAAACTGTCAAACAGTCTCACACATTACTTGACCATTTTATGTGTCTATCAGCAGTGAATGACTACACATGGGTCCTAGACTCTTGATAACAGTCAGTCCTTTAGGTCTGCATTCTCTTTGTAATAAGTATATAGTGCTATCTTACTGTGTTTTGAATTACATTTCCCTAATGACTACCCATGTTGAGTTAATGACTATGATTGATGTGTGTGGACTTCCTTGTCATTAGGCATCGTTTATTGGTGAACAATCTATTCACATATTTGGTACATTATAAAAAATGTTTAACTATTTTTCTTGGCTTTGGGTTTGATATATTTTTGCTACAAGTTATTTTTCAGTAATAATGTAAAAATAATTCTCCCAGTCTGTGATTTGTCTTTCTATTATTTTAACAGTCTTTTGATGAGAAGGAAGTTTTCACTTTGATGAAAACTAATTTATTTTTATCTTTTAAGTTTGGATTGTGTCTAATCCAAGTTCACAGATGGTTTTCTTTCATATTTTCGCTTAGAATTTTCTTTCTTTTATTGAAAATAAGTTTTCCATATAACATATTCTAATTATCCTTTCCTCTCCCACAAACACCCCCAGGTCTTACCCACCTCCTCACCTACTGCCCACAAAGGAAAATTTAGTTATCTCCATTGGATTCTCACTGGATATACAAACCATTCTTAAGGACAGGCCCCATGACCAACACAAAATGAATTCAAAGGCATTTTTGAGCATTCTCCACTTCATTCAGTAATTTTATAGATTTGGATCATATTTATGAAAAATTGAAGGTTAGTTTTCATACAAAGTGAGAGGAATTGATTTACTTTCTCACCGCCAACCTCTCAATGTGCACATGATCATCTAGAAGTTCCATTTGTTCCTCGTCATCTTTGTCAAAAATTGAATGTGTGTTCATGTGTGTTTCCACTATCTTGTTCTGGTTTGTTTTAGTTTTGAACTATGTTCTTGCTATGTAGTTCAAGCTGATCTCAAATTCATAGCCAGCCCCTTGTTTTAACATCTGGAATGCTGGGGTCATAAGAGGTGCAACCATACCCAGCATGGATACATTTCTAGACCCACTGGTATAACAGATTGCTGGGTTTTTTTACTTAACTTTGCTGTTTCTTGTAGATTATTGGGCCAGTTTATGTTCACTGCAATTCCATATGAACTTTTAAAATAACTTCTCAATTTAAATTCTTTAGCAGCTTGCTGGGATGTTTAGGGGAACACATGGAATCAATAGATTAATTTAAAGTAAACTGATACTTTAGGAATATTGAATATCCCACCCAAGACAGTGCATCACACAGCTATTTAGCTTTTTATTTTTACTTGACCATATTTCATAATTTTCCATGTGCATGTTTTATAGGTCTTTAAAAATATTTATTCCTAATAACTTCAAACTTATGATTTACAAGTAATTTATATTGCAATTTCTTTTTTGTTGTTGCTGAAACATATAATACAATGGACTTTTAGAAAGTAGTTACTTTTTATCCTGAAATGCTGTTTAACTCATTGAATTTAGGATCTTCTTTAGAGATTACATATAATATAAATCACATTATTGGCAAATAAAGACTATTTTATCTCTTATTTTCTAATTTGGATGGTGTTTATTTTTCTTAAGATATCCCTCTAGCTACAACCTCCTAACAATGATGAATAGGAGAGCTTTACAAACAGTGACAGTTTTGTGTCTCACTGATTTACATGCCTTTATTCATTTCAAGTCCTTTGTTTCATTGGTTACAAGTTAGAGCACTGATGACTAAGGCATGCAGAACAAGAGAGGAAGGGAGGGGGAAGGTGACCAATAAGAAAGAGGCATCTCTGGGTGATAATGAAGAAGAAACCAGGTGAAAGAGTGACAGGCCTGGAGGCAAGAGCACTGAATAATCAGAAGACTTTATACCTTATTCGCTTATGAGTCTGCATTCAGAGAAATTCTTCTCTCTACCAAAAGAGAAAGAAGCATTTAGACTAAGAAAGTGGAGAGCTTTACTATAGAGAAGTGTGTCAATTGCTGACCTAAAAAATTAGTACACAGATTCTAATGTAGGCAAATGGAAGGGAGAAATCATAGGAAAGAAGTGTAGATCATAGAAAATGAGACTCAATATTGCTAATGCAACAAGGACATTTCAAAATCAAAGCTAAAGAAAATGTAATACAGCTCTCTACCAAATGGTAAATATAATCAGATAAGCATTTGATTTAAAATTTAAAATTTTAAGTTTAATTTAAAAACATGGGGGAAAATGAAGCTAAAATAGTAAAAGAATTAATGAAATGACAACTGATTGCATCTGGAAAGAACCTGGGGTTAAAAGATAGACTTCTAAGGAAGGAAAAGTGAGTGGCACATTCTTAAAGGTCAAGAGAATGAAGTAGTAACACAAAGGACCATGAGAGCTAAAGAAGGGAACAAAGAAATTATCAAAAAGATATACGGAGAAAAGGCAACTAAGAATACAAAATATATAACACTGCAATTTCTAAAGAAGACAAAATAACAAATTAAATATTTAGAACTATGATAAAATACATTTAGATATAAATGTTTGAAAATGGACCAGGAATGAGCAACTTTGATAGACCACAGTGTAACTTACACGTTAAAAGTAAAGGAAGAAAATACCTTTAGGGCCTTTAGGTAAGAAAGTTCATACAGGCAACGAAAGGTGGAAAATCTGTTTGTCATCCAGCTGCTTTCCTGACACCTAGAAATTTGACAAGGAAAAGTGACAACTGAAAAGCAAGAACCTATTATCCATAGAGACTATTTTCCAAGTTCCCATGCAATGGAAAGCTATCTTCAGATTTTGTAAGTTGAGAAAATGCTGTTCCCATCTCCCTTTCCTGAAGAATCTTTGCAGGAAGAGCTCGGACTGCACAGGACTCACCCTGGTGCTGCTTTTTCTGGCTTGCAGCCCGAATTGACATAGAGAAATGTGACCATAGGACAGACCAACCAGGCAAAGGCATTTTCTAGGAAGAGGTTGGTTGCATAAGAACTGCTTATAATCTTCAAAGGCAAATTGAAAATATGTTGCTCATTTCTTTAGCAAGGTGTGTTCTCCCTGAATTCCTTCTAGAGAGATGGGTGCTAAAGACGATAGTCCGTCTAGTGACAGCAATGGATTTTGGCATAGGAAGTGACAAACTCCTTATGAAAATTACAGAACAGAATTTAAGAACTTGAGCCACACATGCAGGAGCAGACTCTATATAAAGGAATATCAAAGACCATTTGTTGTAGGGAGAAGCCCACTTGTACGTCCTGGCCGCCTGGCTAGGTTAGCCCTGAAATAACCACACAGAAATTGTATTAATCAAATCACTGCTTGGCACATTTGTTCTAGTTTCTTTTTGGCTAATTCTTAATAATCTGTGTATCACCACTTGGCAGTGGCTTACCAGGAAAGATTTGGCATGTCTGATTCTGGAGGCTCCATGGTGTCTCTCTGTGTCTCTGCTTTCTTCCTCCCAGAATTCAGTTCCATCTTCCCCACCTACCTAAGTTCTGCCCCCTATCAGGCCAAGGCAGTTTCTTTGTTCATTAACCAATACAAGCAACACGTAGAAAGAAGGACCTCCTACAACAACGGTTTAATGTTCCAACTGTTCCAGCCTCTTCACTTAGGAATTCAAACCTCCTTTAGTTGCCAAGGACAATGTTCCATACCCTTCCATATCATGTTATATTTATGGGAAGAAGTATTCTTTGAGGTCACAGTGAGCTGACATGGTACTGCCATATGAATCCATTGCAGGAGGTAATTGGAAATAGGCACCTGAAACAGTTTGGGGTCCCTTAGCCATAAACTCTAGCTACACAAAGGTGTCCTTGTGCCAGCACTGTCAGCATCACTGGGGACCTTATTAGAAATGAGAATATGCTTGCATCTCTAATTTATATGTGCTTTTACACTATCTGGGGAACTTGCTAGAGATGTAGATGTGGGTTCAGAAGTCTTGCATGGCACCTGAGAGTCTGCATTTCTAACAGGCTCTCAAGGGCCCTCAGTGTGACTGACCTGGTTCTACCAGATTCACGTTCTCTTGAAAAGGCCTTCTTGATAGGCCCTGGGAAACTAGTGTTTTTAATTGTTTTCTGAAAATTTAAAACGAGAACAAAAAGACTTCATCACTGTGAGGCACGATGAAAGTGCCACACTAGAGCACTTCACTGGTAGAAAAGGCAGTTTATTGGGGGACAAATTGCCATGCTGTTTCAGAGAGTAGAGAATTCAATGGGCAGAGCTTTGTCACTTTATTGGGGCAGGTAGCAGCCAGAGATGCTGTGCAGACTAGATCACCTTGACAGTTAGTGTTGGTACTTTGAGCTTCTGCAGGCTGTTAAGATTAATGGGGAACCAGATACACTTCACTGAAGGGAGTTGTTGGAGACAGAGAAGGGAAGCAGCAGCTGTCCTAACAAACAGACACTGACCTGGCTGGATTTTCAAGAATTTTAAGTTTAAGTTTCTATTTACCATGTAAGAGTTCTGTTTACCTGGTAAGAATTAGGTCTAGTTCAAGTTCAGGTCATCATCTTAGAATATTGTCAGTAGCCTTGTCATTTTGGGCTCCTGCTTTGTGGCCATTCTAACAGTCATTACAGAGAATCTCTTCTGAGCACCCAGGACCAGGTATTGTCTCCCATGATTGTTTCCTACTAGATTTTCCCCTAGTGATGTTATGTGAAAGCTCACAGGGTCATGAATCAAGATTTCTAATAATTTCTTACACTTTCTAATGATACTTCATTCTCTGTATAGATTCAGATGGTACTGACTCTTAAAATACAGATGAATTTGCTTCATACATCTTCAGGAGAAAAATAGTCATGGGTAATTCAATAAATAATAGGGCAAGTAAGCGATGAAAACAGTCTTATGTTATAATCACATGCGGATTTCCTTATTTTTATTATTTTTAAATTTATTTTGTTAAGTGTTATTATTCTTTGTGTATGATATTTGTATGTAGGTGAATGCATGTTGCTGGGCACACATGAAGGTTTTTTTTTCCATTCTGCATTTACTTGAGCTTCAGGAACCTAACTATTGCAAAGACATAAAGAAGGAAATAGCTTCAATAATCCACAAATGAAATGGAAAGTCCTGAAATATGTATATATATGTGCCATTATACAGACTGAGAAGGTCATATTTATATGTGTATTTAGGAATACACACACACACACATACATATATGTACTTAAGACCAATTCATGACAAAAAGGGCCATGAATTTGAAAGATTAAAGATGGATGTATGGGGGGTTTGGAGAAAGGAAAAGGAAGAAGAAGTTATATTATAATCTCAAAGATACAAAAAAAAAGCTTTTAAAATATATCAAAAACATAGATACAAGGACTGGTAAGACAAGAAGAAGAAATTGGTCACACATATGTTTGTGATGAGATGATCAATTCTTAACCAAAGATTCCCTCTCAAGGTGGTGGCCAGCTCCTAGGCTCCAGGTCCTTTACAGTGACAATTAGGATTTTTCTCCACTGCTGTCCAATTCTCTGCAACTGCGAAGACTGAGAGCTTGACTCTCTGTATTTCAGCTATCATGTTTTTCAGAAGTTACTTCTGCTTTTCTTCAGGCTGCTTAGCATCAGCTTCACAGAAACTGGGATTTTTCTCCTTTATCTATGCTGTAATTAGAATATTTGGCCTCTTCATGGTGTCCCAAAGTTCCTGCATGTTCCTGTCCTGTAGTTTTCCTCTCTTTCTTCTCCTTTTTATTTTTCAGTTTCATATTCTTTGTTTGTGTGATCTAACTCCTCTATTTTATCTTTGGGTCTTGACATTCTAGCTTCTTTTTGATCCATTATACTTGTAAGGCAGTTTCCTGAGTTCTCTAATTGGATTAATGAGTTTTGGGGCAGGAGTAGAAGGAAGGGGAGAAGGGGAGAGTTGAGGAAATCTTGAGGGAATGGGATAGTCAAGATGAAGGAAGGACAGATATGAGAGCAAGGAAAGAGATATCTTGATTGAGGTAGTCATTATGGGGTTAGCAAGAAACCTGGCTCTAGAAAAATTCCCAGAAACCCACAAGGATGACCCCAGCTAAGACCCTAAGCAATAGAGGAGAGTGTGCCTGAACTGGCCTTGCTTTCCCTGTAGTCAGACTGATGCTTATCTTAAATATCACCATAGAACTTTCATCCAACTACAGATGGAAACAGGGGCAGAGAACCACATCGGAACAATGGACTGAGCTCCCAAAGTCCAGTTGAAGAGTGGAAGGAGTGAGAGTATGAGCAAGGTGGTCAAGACCATGAGGGGCTTGCCCACTGAGACAGTGTGCCTGAGCTAATGGGAGCTCACCAACTTCAACATTACTGCGAGTGAATGAGCATGGGATCAAACTAGTCCCTCTGAATGTGGTTGACAGTTGGGGCAGACTGATGGGCCACTGACACTGGCACTGGGATTTGTCTCTACTGCATGTACTGACTTTTTGGAATCCTATTCTCTTTGGATGTATACCTTGCTCAACCTAGATATAGTAGAGAGGGCCTTGGGCTTGCCACAGGGCAGGGTGCCTTGTCCTCTCTTAGGATTTTAGGATTGGAGGGGGGAGAGGTGCAAAGGTGTTTGGAGGGAGTGGGAGGAGGGGAGGGAGTGGAAATTTGGACTGGTATTTTTTTAAAGTAATAATAATAAAAAATTCAATTCTCATTCATCTTGATTTCTCTTAAGCAATTCTATTTGTTTATTGAATTTAGTTTTCAAATCTTAATTGTCTTGGTCATTTACATCACTTTTATGTTTGTGGTTCTTGGGTACCACTTAGGTGTTTATTCTTTTTGAGTTGATTCTCTTAAAGTTCATTGAGCTTTTTGTTATGTCTTCTTTAAATTCTTTGATGAAGTTTATGATTGATTTTTTTTAAGTTCTGTGTCTGGGAATTCATCTAGATAATTCTCATAGAAGAATCTTTCTGTAGATTTTATGGGGGATATAGCATTTTGATCTTTAATACTGTTTTCCTCCCTCCCTCCCTCC
>LOEQ01006225.1:15017-32165 GCA_001685075.1 Bramus lutescens | reverse complement strand
TCTTTCTTTCTTTCTTTCTTTCTTTCTTTCTTTCTTTCTTTCTTTCTTCTGTGTATGTGTTGAGCTCTGGACATGTGTACATCTTTCATTGCCCCTGTGTCTGTTGTGGCTCCAGCAGGGTAGTGCATTATATACGCCATCTGCCCCAAACCCGGAGGTTGGGAAGGCCCAAGCTGGACTCACCATTCAGAGTGAGAACCATGGTAATCTTACCTCGACTAAGTCTGGAGACTGAGGAGGGCTCAGGTGAGATGAAATCAGACATATTTACCAGCCTGGGTAAGGTACATGTGTGGGCCAAGCTGGCCTGGAGGTTGAATGTGAGTAAGATAAGATCATGGGGATGGGTGGGATGTTATAGATCCTGGTTCAAGTTCAGCTTTAGGTTGGGGACATAACAGGTGTAGCTCCCCATACTGGGCTGGAGGACTGGGTATGGGAACCCAGACTAGGTCTGAGGAATAAGGAAGATGCAGGTATGGTAGGATCAAATGTATGGACTCTCAAGGCTAGAATGGAGCAAAAACCAGAAGAAAAAGAAATCATGACCACAAATAAAGTAACATCACGACATTTCCAGGAAAATGGATACATCTGAAAGCCATTTAGCAAGATAAACCAGAAACTTGAAAGTGGATCATGAGGGGGAAGGAAGAGATCTTAAAAGAGGGGAAAGGTTAGCATACATGTGGGATAAAAGCAGAACTAAGAACAACTGTCATTAAGAAGAGGTCCAGAGAGATGGAAGGACAAGGAATGAGGGAGGCTGGTGGGGGAGGAGGGAGTATAATGAAGTATAATGACACTTGTGCATAAAATGCCATAATTAGCACATTATTTTGTATGCTAACTCAATTAGTCAAAACTGGAAGTAAACACAATTTTAGAGTATAGTATATATAGTAAGCAATATCCAAAAGCAAATACATCATACATTTAAAAAAGAATCAGGAAGTTGGAAATGTGGTTATTGGTTTGATAACTGGACTCTATCCCCATGTTTCATAGCCTGTTTTTAAACTATGTCTGATACTGAGATTTTCTTTTAATAACCTGTGTCTTCTGGGAGAAGTAATGTGCACCTGTACACAGAACCTGTGTTCAAAATACTTGCTTTAAAATAATATTTTTTAAGCAACTTACAAACTATTCCTATAACCTAAAAATCTAGTGGGCCTTCAAATGGCTCCTTCATGCACCTGTGAGGGTTAACTTGTCCCCCATCCTCTGCTTTACCCTATCCTCCTCCTCCCATTGCTGATTAAACCATTAGCCCCCATGTTCTGCGAGTCCATTTTCAGGTGGGTTGTATGATCACAGGTTTCCATATAACCGCTCATACATACTTCATGTTGGTTAACCATTGCTATAGTCCTGTATTTTGCCACACCTCATACCAGACTTGAACCCAGCTGCCCCAACTACTCACCCTCTCTCCTTCCATTTTACCTGTATTTGACTGTCCCTTTCCTTTAATGCAATCCTATTTCAGTTCCCCATTTTTCTTCTCCCAACCCCTTATTTTTCACTTTTGCACGTATTCCAAATTATGAACATAAAACAAAAGACTTATAGCTAGGAAGCACTTATGAAAGAGAACAGTAGCATTGGTCTCTATTGGCCTGGGTATAGTATATTATACTGTTTTCGGTATTTTTTTTCAGTTTGATTCATTTAGTTGCAAATCTCATGATTTCTATTTTCTTCATAGTTTAGTAATATTCCACTGTCTATAGATATATTTTCCTCCCTTCCTTCTTGCAAGTGCCACCATTGCCCTAATATTTCTATACTTAGAACCAAGCTTCAAAACATGGTCTCCAGAGGACACACATACACACGAAAATGTATCACATCACACTCTCCTGGGCTCTACTTGGTTTTTGTGCTTGTCTTCTGGGATGGGAGAAAAGTTTTGCTAACATTTGGGCTAGTGTATGATTGGCAGGTCTTTTGCCCTATGGGGTTGTGTAGGGCCAATGGCACAGAGTCAGTCAGAATGGCATGGTTATGGGTGGTTTTCTTGGACAGAGAGCAGTGTCATGTAAAGCCAGGTATTTGGTAATGGGAAAGGAGGTATACTGTCTTTTAAATAAGTTCTAACCAGTTGCAAGCATATCTCTAATTTTTGGGCTAAAAGCACAATCATAGATTAAAATTGCAGATTATTTTAACATTGAAGAAAATTCTAAAGAGGTTTTTAAAAAGTTTTTCTTTCTTTATTACAGTGGGGACATATTTCTAGCCTCTAAAATGCAGGGTAAAAAGATAAAGTCTATATTCCCTGGCATGACTCTCGCTGTGGTTTTCTTTCACTCGGGTCAAAATTCTGCGCACTTTCCCCTAAACTCCATTAGCCACAGCTACACACAGCTGCTTCCTATTTTCAGACTTACCCACCATGGAACAGGCACAGAGGGACTGATGTAACTTATTACAAAAAAAAAAAAAAGATGTGCTTTGATAGAAATGCCACATTGCAAAGCAGGGAAATGTAGTGGAAGGATGGGGGCATTTGACATGGCTCTTACAGACAACTGGGAGAGACAAGAAAGGGCACAGATTATATGAACCATCTCATAATTACTGACACATTCATGGCCAAATGTCACTCATTCTGTGATCTCTGTTCTTCTGAAAAGAAGTCTTTGTCGAAAAGATGCTGGGATGTTCCGTCTGCTTAAGTCTTTGTCTTAAAACTGAGTGTCTGAAAAACTACTTTCAAAGATACCTATGCACATTATTCAAAATCTGGGTGTCACTAAACAGATTTAGTGGGTATAAAAGAGAAAACAGAGGGCATATAAAGTTGGAAGGGAAAGTTGTACGGTTTTGGGGAGGACCTGAAGTGTGGAGAGAATGAGGGTGGACTTGATTAAAACACATTATATACATGTGTAAATATTAAATAAAATATTTTCAATAAAAAAATCACCTGTGTGATATCCCTAGGAAAAGGAGAAAACAAATGAGGAAAAAAAAAAGCAACCAGGATCCACAAATCCTCAGTTAAGAACAAAAATTGATTAAAATCTGCAAAAACAAGCAAATATACTCTAAATATCAGTTGCAGGCACAGTCTCACCGCTGTTTTTACTCATAAGGCAATAACTTTGGCAGCAAAACAAAGTCCACTGGGAATTTCCACTATTCACAAAACAAAGAAAACTATTCTGAAAATTCCCATCTATGTTTGGCCTCAGGAGGTGACAACTTGATAACAGATAAAGAGACTCTTCCATCACCTACACTGGGCCTTCTTGCTCTCAGTTTGAATTTAAACAAACTTTGCAGTGTCTTAGCAGCTACTGTCAACTTTCTGCAAAGAGGCTGACTCCATGTGGTTATTGTCTCCTCTTTCCATCTCTCTACATCAAGAGCCTTAAAACTGTAATGGCTCAGGGGTCTAGGCAGGTGGCAATGGGGAAGAGAAGGCTGTGGATGCTGACCAATTCTTGGCTAAGCCTGGCAGCTGCTATTCATTTCAATCTGACAACATCTTTGTATATGAATACAGTACTGTCAGTACTGTTATTTTACATTAACTCTCTTGATTATTTTACATCAATAGTGAATTTGACTTCTTTATGTATTGTGGTAAAATATACGTATCTTAGAATTTGCCATAGTATCATATGTATACATTTAAAAGTATTAAGTTTATATTTGTGCAAAATACCTCCGGAGCCTTTTCATGCTTGTAAAACAGAAATGTTGTCCCTTACTGAACAGCTTACATTCTTTCCCCTGCCTGTCATTGTCAACTACATTGTTAATGTACTTTCTGTTTCAATGATTTTTGACTACTTTAGGTATTGCCTAAATCTTATATAGCATTTATCATTTGTGACAAGCATATGTAAGAGGCATAATGTCCTCAAAGTTCAATAGTATTATAACATATGCTAGGTTTTTCTTCCTTTAGGTTGAAGAATGTTTCACCATATACTTTGATCACATTGTGCGTATCTGTTCATCTCTCTGTGGTCACTTTTATGTTTCTACTTTTGGCTACTTTAATAATGGTGTTTTATATGTGTGTGTGTGTAAATCATTCCTATATTTATTTATACTTATGTGTATATATATCAGTGTGAAAAACCCTTGATTTAATTATTCTTGAACATTTATTAAGAGATGGAACTATTGAATGCATCAATATCTGTGCTAGTAATTTTGAACTAATTTGGAATGTAAGATGTAGTGGACTCTAATTTTTCCTACTAGAAGTTTATCATTAGGCTTTCTCTTTCCCTAATGAATTTTCTTGGCACTCTCATTGAAAAATTATTTGACTATAGATAAGAAAGGTTAATTCTGGGATTTTAAATTGCATTCCTTTTTTAATGCCTAGACTACATATTTGGTTACTGTAGTGCTCTAAGTTGAAATGGAGTATGTCACATAAACATTGCTGTATTAGAAGCCTGGTTCTCAATATGGTGATGTCAGGATGTGGGCAGATCTTTAAGTGGTGTCGTCTTCTGGCAGTTTGTATGTCACTGGAGGAACAGCTCTTTAAAGCATAGTTCTCCTGAGACTCCTGGGTTGGTTTGCCTGTTACTGATATGTTATAAGGGTAAGGCCAGTTCCTGAACTATTTCCCTGTTCTCTATGTGATGATGTGATTTTTAATTTTATAAGACCAGTATTTGATACCATTGATCACATATCCTTTAGCATTTATAAAAAGTCAGCATCATGTCTTTGATCCTTCATAACTGTAAGTTAAAGAGCTATATTGATCAAGTTTTCATATTTCTGCTATTCTGTTTTAGTGACAAAACTGAGCTAATACATATAGATTTGTGGCTAATCTTGAAATCTTGAAGTACAAGGCTTTGAACACAATGTTCCTTTTCAATACTGGTTTTGTTATTTGGCTCCTGGAGATTTTGCATAAAGTTTATGAGGATAACTGAATTTTTTCTCGAAGTAATCTTTATAATTTTGATAGTATACCATTAAATATGTAGAATTCTTTTGATAATCCTTACAACCAACACTCTTATTGATTCATATTAAAAGCATTGAGAAGATCAAATAAAAACCACATATGATAGATGTGTCCTCTGTTAATTAGTCGTTTAGGGAAAGAAAATTTTATAATTCAGCTTATAAGACAGTTATATATAAAAAGGTGCTAGAATGTCCACAGAACACATTTCATCATAGAAGATGATAAACCCCAAAATTTATTGGCTAGATTATCTGAAAAACAGAGGAAATCCATATGATAAACATATTCATGATGGATACATTTATGAGAGATATTCTTACAAGGGAAGTGAAAGAAGGCTGTGTCTATTGGTTTGGACAGTAAAGTTTAACTAAGGGAGACAGATTTATTATCCCTTAAATGAAGAGAAACTAGATTACAGTCCATCTACATACCTTGTCTGTGGGCATTACAACAACTCGAAACAGGAAGGTCAGAAAATGGAGTGAATTTAGTCCAACAGCTTATTTCCCAAAGAAGCAGAAATTATAAATGAATAGAATGATAATTAAAAGCCTAGTAGAAGAAGCGTTTCTAAAGTTAAAAAAATCCAAAATGTATTTTTATGTCAGAAGCTATACTTATTAAATCTCAGCAACATTGCTGTCTAAACATGAGCTTAACAAAGATGATGCCAATAGAGGAGCAAACATGGATAGAAGAAAGCTTGTGAGGCCTCAATCCTAT
Organism: Bramus lutescens; assembly: GCA_001685075.1. Lineage (NCBI taxonomy): Eukaryota > Metazoa > Chordata > Mammalia > Rodentia > Cricetidae > Bramus > Bramus lutescens. Next base: position 26,479 of record LOEQ01006225.1, on the reverse strand, counting down.
GGCAAAGAACCACAGGAAACTTAGGAGTGCTGAGAACAGGGGTCTTCCCCAGGAAGGCACATAGCAGTGAGTTATCCAATACCAAAGTCTAAGCTCTGAAAATATATTTGTTAAAGTAACATTCTACACACTGAGTAGGTTGTATTTATGTATTTAGGAACACACACACAATAAAAAAAGAGAGCAAGAGCTATATGGGAGAGTTTGAGGATAGAAAGGGAAGGGTACAATGTGATTATATTACAATCTCAAAAATTGTTTTTTAAAAGAATAAATATCTTCCATGAACAGATATTCTGAAAAAATACCCATAGGCACACTTTTAAAGAAATAATCACAATTCTTTTAGTGTTTAAATAAGAAAGTACTAGTAAGTTTCCGCACAAAAATGAAGGCTTCAGCAGCATTCTATTGCCTTCTATAGCAATAAAATTCAAATACAGTGGAGACAGGTCTGTGGTGAATTGAAATGGAACACATGTTTTGTTTATGAATGTGAAACTGTGATTATAGCAGAATATCATTAGGAATCACATCACTGCCTTTTTTTTTTCTTTGCAGAAACCAAAGTCCAAATATTAGGCAGAACTCAGGGAACCCTGTGGGAAGAGGGGAGGGGGGAAGGATTGTAGGAGCCAGAGGGCTCAAGGACACTAAAAAATATGGCCCATAGAGACAGCTAAGCAGGGTTCCTAGGGACTCTCAGAGGCTGAAGTGGCAATCACAGAACCTGTAGGTCCTCTGCATATATGTTATGATTGTGTAGCTTAGAATTCTTGTGGGACTCCCAACAATAGGAATGTGGGGTATCTATAACTCTTTAGCCTGCTCTTGGGACCCTTTTCCTCCTGCTGGGTTGCCTTGTCAAGTCTTCACATGAGGGTTTGTGCCTAGTCTTATTGTAACCTAGTATGCCATTTTTGGGAGGCCTCCTCTTTTCTGAGGGGAAACAGGAGCAGAGGATCTGGGGGAAAGGGAGTGAAGGGCGGGCAGGGGTGTGTGGAGGGAAGGGAAATTGTGGTCATACCTGAATGTAATACCTGAGAAAAGAATTAATTTAAAAAAAAGTTAAAATAAATGCTAACTAAGTTTAATGTTAAACTAAGCTTACTTCTCCATTAACTGGCAACAGAGAAAAAAGGCATATCCAGATACAAAATACTTTCAGAACTTTCTATCAATTTATATACCTATCCATGTACCTCACTATGTAGGTACATAAGTATCACCAATCTACAAATATCTTCACCTATGAACCACAACATTTGTAGAGGCATATAAACATTTGCAATATGCAGCTGCAGCAATATCACATGGATAGATATATAACTCCATGAAAAACTGTAATGGCGCATTCTGATGATACAGATGATTCGAAAGTAGGAACTAAACAAATAGAAGAAACAAACCCCATAGAAGGAAAGTATCTGACTTGAGCTGTAGCCAGCTGGTCAGTAGCAGAATTCATCCTGCAACCCCAGGGGATATGGAGAGAAATGGGCTCATTGTCCTGTGTGGACTTTGTGGAATTCTCTAGTGAAATTGTGATGAGCTGCTGTAAAACATGCTTGTTTCAGAAACTTGCATGTTTGTGAGACTGCAGGCAAAGTCAGGGTGTCATAGCGCAGATAAAGATGGAGTTGAGCCAAGCAAGACTCAAGGCAGCTCCTTGCTTTAGAACACTGATGTAGGAGGGTCTTCTATCTGTTGCTTTTATTGGTTAATTAATAAAGGAAACTGCTTGGCCTGATAGGTCAGAACATAGGTAGGTGGGGAAGACAGAACAGAATGCTGGGAGGACGAAACCAGAGTCAGGCAGACTCCATAAAGCTCTGGCCCAAGATGGACATGGGTTAGAATCTTCCCGGTAAGCCACGACTCTGTGGTGATAAACAGATTACTAGATATGGGTTAAGCAAGATGTAAGAGTTAGCCAAGAAGAGGCTNTAAAGCTCTGGCCCAAGATGGACATGGGTTAGAATCTTCCCGGTAAGCCACGACTCTGTGGTGATAAACAGATTACTAGATATGGGTTAAGCAAGATGTAAGAGTTAGCCAAGAAGAGGCTAGATATAATGGGCCAGGCAGTGCTTAAATGAATATAATTTGTGTGCTGTTATTCCGGGGTATAAGCTAGCCATGTGGGAGCCGGGCAGGACGAAAAGCAGGCCTGCTCCCCTTTCACTACAGAGCATCTCTGGAAAAAAAATGCAGATGTTGAAAAAAGTTACCTATTTGGGGTATCTCTCACACAGTATGCTAAATGAGGTTTATTGTTAATTGAATTGAAAGCTTTATGCCTTCCGTAACAACATATCCACAGTGGGTGACTGTTCACGCACAGAATGCATGAGAAGTAACTTGTCAGCTCTTCATGGGAAATAACCTGAGGCTGATTGCAGCTCATTATAGGTTAACAATTTGAAGAGACTGCTTAAGAATGTGTACAATCCAAAGTAGCAAGGTAGAACTGAAGGAGATAGAAGTGTGGGAGTAGTTTTATTCTCAGCTGGTAAAACCAGATCCAAGTCCTAGACTGTGGGGCTAGCAGTACTGTGAATATAGTGGGGTATCTAGCAAGACCATGTTGCTCCAATGCATCAGTAATCTTAGCAACACATTTATTTGGCAACTGACTGTGTGGCCAAATCCCATGGTGAAAGGGAATGAATGGTAATTCCTAATTTGCAGACTGGAAAGATGTGGCATTTGGGCAATGACAGATGAACCACTGTAGGAACTAAAGGTGTTGGTCTCAAATAGAAACCCAGATGAAGGAAGGGTGATTAATACAAAAGTCATTTATCTATAAATTTTCATGTCATTGGTCATCTTCAAAGACATCTGTGTTCTGCCTAACAGAGGCACAAATTTTCCAGAGTTAGACATACCTGGGAGCTCTCTGGATGTGTCTCTCAAACCCTACACACTGGTCAATGGCACAAGGTTGACCCAGGACACAGAGATGCTTGTAGGCATCCAATATGGAAAATCCCCTTGCACTGCCAGTGCTACAAACATTATTTGACATTTTTAGCCTGACAAATGAAAAACAAATTTTGACACTTACACACAGTCCTTCAAAGGTACTATTCCAGGGTGACAACATTTCTAACATAATGATGTGTTGATAAAACATCCTCTGAGTCATCTACTGCTACTTCTAAGGAAGTCTGTCCTATCTTTGCTGAGCAGGGTTGGTATGTTCAGGTTATTCCAGTAGAGAGTAGTACCAAAAAGCCAAATTACCTAAAAGATGAGCCAAGGAATTCTGGGACAAAAAAAGGTTCTTTGTATCTAGTTTCTTAAGACAAATACTTATGTGTCTTCATGATCTAATTTGAAATTATCCATGCTTCTACACACTCTGTGCAGCACTGGGGATATCCACGAATAAGGTAGGAACTGGATTCATGTCAAGTATGCTCTGCAATAAGTTGACTATAAAATGTTTCTGTCCTGCCCAGACCCACAGTAATTCAGTCCCCACAAAACACACAGAGCCTTACATTGATTCTAAACTGGTTGGCCTATTAGCTGAAGTTTATTATTAACAAGCTCTTACAACTAAAATTAACTCATAATTTTTATCTATGCTTATCCATGTGGCTTGGTATCTTTTCTCAGAGCAGCATTTTCATCTTGCTTCCTCAGCATCTGGGTGGCGACTGCAGACTGATCTTTTCCTCTTCCTAGTATTCTCCTAGTCTGGTCGCCCTACCTACACTTCCTGCCTGGCTATGAGCCAATCAGCGTTTTACTAAACCAATACACAAGTGACATATCTTTACAGGGTACAAAAGCATTATCGCACAGCAGTTGGCATTTTGTGTATGCTAAGGGGGGGTTCAGAAGATTTGCTGGCCACCAAGTCCTATAACTGGAGTTCAATCTATGGGACTCCCAGGGTAAAGTCAGAGGGCAGAAATTCTCCTCCACACCTGTGCATGCACACGTGTGCACACACATACACACACATATATTCATGAGCGCGCACACACGTGTGTGTGCATGCACAAAAATAAATAAATAAAATGTAGCTTAGATAATTTAAAAAGAGATTCCATTGGAGATAAATGTACTTGATCAAGGACCCATGAGGTATTCCTTGTGCTCCTATGAGGTGCTGAATTCTTGATGCAGATAAAGCCATTTATAAGTATATTGCTAGGACAATATATCAGGCAAAGAAATAGTAGATTAAGACCTTGTGTGCAGTTCTGAGGCTACAGCAGTTTGGGTCCATCTGTGCTGCACTATAAGGCAAAACCAGGGGTTTTATTAGCTGTGCCACAGTTCCAGACTAAATCCTCGTCTAGAAACCACTGCCTTTATTAACTTTTTTACTTCCCTTACCACGACTCTGTCCACACTGTCTTCTCCTCTGTTCCAGAAAACTTCCCATAAGAACCTGGTTATGCTGAAGAGATACAATCATTTCGATTTTGCCAGTTCTCTACAAGCCTTTGTCTTCGTGTTGTTCACCACACATCAAGGTACTGATGGTCCTTCTGAATTAAACAGGGTTTTTCTTCTTAAGAGAAAAAGCTCCAAGGAAACATCAGAATTAATTAAAGAAAGTGATATTGTAGCCTCTGACATAAAGAAACCCATCAAAGGTGTTGTTAAGAGGAATCTCAAATCATCAAAGCAGAACCATTCTCTTGCAAATTACTTTCTGTTTCAGCTTTTTAGGGCCCTGGTTGTTCTGGGAACTCTGGGTTGAGTATCTGGTCAGGAAGTCCAGGTTGAATACTTGGAGATAAACATTGGCTTTAATAGGATATCTATGGAGAAGAAGATTAAGTATCCCTCAAGGGAAAGTATTTATGTTTTAATTAAGAAGTCATTCACTGTAAGAGGATTTTGTCCAAAAGTTATCCTGTAGAACGTTTGCTCTCTGATGTAAGCAGGTATCTTTCATATCGTTGGCCTCCAATACAAATTCACCTGTGGGCTCTCTGCAAAGTTCTTTGTTAGATTTCCACTGCTTATGTCTCTTGACATGGTCTGTCATTGAAAACCAAACCATTAAATAGACAGAGATTCAAATGTGGTGTGTGTGCTCGTGTGCATGCGCATGCATGTGTAGTTCAAATTGGCAATTAATCTTGTACGGCTTGAACTGAGTACCCTTTTGCTGCTGTGCCAAGACTAAGATTGACCAAGTTTGCTTCCAGCCTCTTGTAATGTTATTAGGTTCACTTCTCCTTGCCCTACTCCATGCTTTGGTTTTTCCATCAGCAGTCACCCTGTGACTATGTACTCTTTGAGTGACACCTAAATTTCCTTTCCTTACATATTCTTGCTTGCTCCACCATTCAAACTCAAACCTTTAACCAACACTTTGCAAGTCTTACTTTCTTTGAATAGTTTTCAAAATAAGGTCCGTAAAACAACTATTTCTATACTTTTAACACTATTTTAGGCAGTGGGTTGGAAAACTTTTTCTGCTAAAGAGTCATGTGACCTCTGCTACATTAACTCTGTCATAGCACCACAAAAGAACCAGAGGTAATACATGAACATTAATGGACATCATTGTGTGCCAATAAACCTTTTGTGGGAGCCCACAGTGACTCTATTTCTCTCTTGACTCAAGGTCAGAGAGTTTAAGCTTGTCAAGGCCAAATAACAGGGATGTTTGGCTAAAGATGCCACAGCTAAAAGTCTTGCTTCTCAAGGTCATACAACAGGATGTTTAACTAAGGGCGTGGTTATCAGATGTTTTGAGTATTAAGGAGGTAATTACACTTGTTTGTTTCTTGTGTCATTGGTAAGGAAGTCTTTTGCCCTCCCTTTTGTTCTGGGTATAAAAGAACAAAGGAAATAGACCCTAGGCTGTTACAGTATTCACTGGAAGCCCTCCCAATTTTATCTTCTGTCATTTGTTTCTTTCTTTCTTAATTCGCACTCCCCTTTAGGCGCCTTTGAACAAGTCAGCTGGTCCCGACCCTTTAATTATAAAAGTCTTGTGAAGCCGCCCTAGTCCTTTAATCCCAGCACTTGGGAGGCAGAGGGAGGCAGATCTCTGTGAGATCGAGGCCAGCTTGGTCTACAGAGCAAAAGTGCCAGGACAGGCTCCAAAGTTACACAGAGAAGACCTGTCTTGAAAAACAAAATAAACCAAAAAAACCTAACAAACAAACAACAACAAAAATAAATGCCACGTGGTGACCAAGTTGGCCTATAGGCCACAGTTAACTCCCCTACATTAATCTTTGCTTTTCTGTTTTTCCCATTTCTGTTATGTATTGAAGAAATTACATGCTTTGGTCTCCAGACTTTCTTCCAGCCTGAGTTTGACTAATTGTATATTACTTCTGTATTTATATATAGTGCATCTAAAGGCATAATAAAACTTAGTTTTGATTTTGTTGACAAACTAATTCAAATGTGATATACACATCTCTATGGAGCTATAGAAGCTTAACCATTGATTCTCTCAGTTTTACATATTTGGGTGATTTTCTCTTTTGTCTTGATCAAACACCTGAGTAGATAATTAACTGCTGAATTGACTGCCCAAAGAGTAAAAGAGATCAGAACTTTCAGTGGTCTCCTGGGATACCCTTTGGTGCTTCTTTGTTTGTATTGTTTTGTTTGGGCTTTGATTTGTTTTTTCCCATTTGACATTCTCACCAACAATTTCCAAGAATATCTATTTCTACATAGATATCTTAACTGTGTTAATACTTTGGAATTTTGTCAGTTAGATTGATAAATATTATACATGTAGATTTATCTTCATGTCAGCTTGAGTAGGGTGGATCTTTTCATTGTTTAATAAGTGTATATTTTCTCTGAACTGGTTGATAGTGTCTTTGTTTTTCCTGTGAAGTTTCCTTCTCTATTTTCAGAAAGTTTTTATACATTAAGGATAATTACTCTTTGCTGTATAAATTGTAAAGTTACTTATTATTTACCTTTTGGAATTTATTGTACATAATTTGCCATCCAGCTACTTTTTATATTAATGAGGTCGAATACATGAATCTCTTCTCTTAGCAGATTTGAATATTTGTCTTATTGAAAGGTTTTCTCTCATCCTGGATTATAGGAGCATTCACTTACAATTTTAAATCATCTAAAGTATTTCTTTTGGGTCTTTTTTGAGTGGTTCAATTTCTTTTTTAAAGTTATTTATTTAATGTGCATTGGTGCTTTGCCCACATATAAGTCTATGTGAGGGTGCTGGATCGCCTGGAACTGGAGTTATAGATAGTCATGAGCTGCCATGTGGCCATGTGTGTGCTGGGAATTGAACCCAGATCCTTTGAAAGAGCTGCCAATGCTCTTTTAACCTCTGTGCTATCTCTCTAGTCCCAAGTGATGATTTTTCTTTATTCACAAGTTTCTAAAATGCTAACTTGATGAACTATATACTTCAGTAGTGAACATACATACATATAACCATATAAACGTTTTATAATTCATAATGTGAGTATTGTATCATTATCCTCTTATCTTTCTCTCTCTGTATATCTCCTCCCATGTCATGACCATCTGAAATTTATCACCTCTCCTTTAATTATTATTGTTACACAATACAGATATAACTAACTATCTATCTATCTATCTATCTATCTATCTATCTATCTATCTATCTANTCCCTCCCTCCCTCCCTCCCTTCCTTCCTTCATTCCTTCCTTCCTTCCTTCCTTTCTTGCATACTTTCCACTCTTACATGTAGAATTCACTCACTCCATTTAGGGTTGGTTGTATATAAATGTGTCCAGGGCTAATGACATGAGTTTAAACAACCTATGTGGAAATTTGTCTCTAGGGAAAACTTACTCTGCCTCTCTCAAAAGCTGTTGACTACCTAATATTTCCATTAAAATATTAGGCAACATAGGTTTATCCTAGTATCTTATGTATGAGAACCAAGAGCTCTCCCATTGAGCTACAGCCCCATGCCTTTACTTACTATTTTAATACTTAAATACTCATTCCATTTGGAATATAATTTTGGATTATAATATGAAGAGTAGATCCAATCCCAATTATTTTTTGATCCAAATGATAGATAATTGTTTTTGATAGAATTCATTAATTTATCTTTCTCTCTTATTTATTTGACATAATCCTTTCTTCTACACAAAATTTCTATAACATTAGGTTTATTTCTAGGTTTTATATTTACATTGCTATATATAGTTGATTATATGTTTTGGTGATTTTAAAGAAAATGACCCCCAAAGGGAGTGGCACTAATAGGAGGTATGGCATTGTAGGTGTAGTCTTGTTGGAGGAAGTATGTCACTGTGGAGGTGGGCTTTGGGGTCTCATATATGTTCTAGCCATGCCCAGTGAGAAAGACTTCTTGATCTTGTCTGCAAGTCAAGATATAGGACACTTGCCTTCTTCTCCAGCCCCATGTCTGCCTTATGTCACCACATTGCACCATGGTAACAATGGACTAAACCTCTGAAAATGTAAGCCACCTCAATTAAATATTTTTCCTTTATAAAAGTTGCCATGATCATAGTGTCTCTTCAAAACAAGAGAAACCCTAAATAAAACATGTGTTGTTAGTATATTTGTTAATTATAAACATTTTATTATGATCTTTAATGCCTGAAAGGGCACTCACTGTTTTTCAACCAACTTTACTCTTATTTTTCTTTATTCTTCTGTTTGTCCTTGTTAGATTTCTCTGCCAAATGCATATAGGTTATAATTAACTTGGGTGGCTTCTCAAAAAATCTAATGGCAATTTTCTTGTTAGCCTGTTTGAGGAGGGTCTCTGTGACACTGATTCTTTCAATTTAAGAATATGGCATGTCTTTCTCAATTGTTTATAAATAAGTACTTTTGATTATTGGAGTATGGGATGAGTTACAAACCTATGGCACTAACCCTGTCCTTACATGTTTAATCACCTTTTTAAATATCATATTTTAATTTTGAGATTATAATTACATTTTTACCACTTTCTATTTCCTCTTTTCACATCCTTCCATATATTTTCCTTGTACTTTTTCAAGTTTGTGACCTCTTTTTTTTTCTAACTGTTGATGTGTATGTGTATCTAAAGACATTAATATGGCCTGCTTAGTCTGTATAATGTTATTTGTAAGTACATGTATAATGTATATGCATGTTCTTTCCTCTATTTTCAGGGATGACCAGTTTAGACTGGGTAATCAATTGGTGTGCTCTTCCTCAGGGAAGACTATTGCTACCACTCTCAGCATTCCTTAGCTGCCTGTAGGTTTTTGTGTATTGCTGAGGCCTCATGACTTTCCCCTGTCTATATTAGCATGCCTATTGGTGTTGTACTAGTTCAGTTCATGTGTAGGTTATGTTGAAAAGACATATCTGTAGCTTCTGACATTCTTAGGAGACAAAAATCAATCTCCCAGCAAACTTCCTGTTCCTCCAGCTCTTACCACTTTTTCAGCTGCTCTTTTGCCATGATCCCTCAGCCCTGGGTGCAGGAGTTGCTTTATAGATGTAGGCTCCAAAACGTAACTCAGTGTTTTGATTGGAAACAGCCCAAGTATCCTATTTGTTTTAATGTAAACTTCAAAGACATGTATATACCATCACTTTGCAGGAATGGATATGAGTTAGTGTATGTTTTCATTGGCCATGTTGACTTAAGGCTCCCACTTTCTGTTCTTCTGGATAGCATCATTGAAAATTTTGGACTGCAGGTCACAAGTATTTTATGGGATATTTGATCACAGTGTGTGAAGATGTCTCTGTTTTACTTCATCTGCTTATGTCACCTTCTGATTGATTGATTGATTTGATAAAGAGCTGGATGGTCAATAGCTAGGCAGGAGAGGATAGGTGGGACTTTTGGGGGGAGAGAGAGGAACTTGGGGGCAGAATCTGAGGTGGGGAATTCACCAACCAGATGGAAGAAACTGGATGTATGATAACATACATCAAAACAACTGGATTAATTTAAGTTTTAAGAGCTATTTGGGAAGAAGCCTAACCTAAGACTAAGTTTTAATCCTTAATAAAAGTCCATGTGTCATTATTCAGGAGTTGGCAGTCCCAAGAAAATCCAGCTACAGTGGTGTCTTCTAGTTAGCCATCCTCCATGTGTAGCAGGTATAAAAGCATTAGTCAAGAAAGACACTGGAGAAGGTGGGTGACTCCTGGAGAGCACTCCACTTTGAGTTGTCCATCACATTTAACAACACAAATGCCAGAAAGGCTGGGCTTGCAAAACTTGTCTCAAAATAATAGGCATCTGTCACTGTTTCCAAAATTTTATGTAATCCCCTAAAACCTGCAGTTGGCAAAGGAAAGGGAAAGTAGCAAAGAGACGCCTGTGCTGTGAGTCAGAAAGCCTAAGGCTCTCTGCTTCTCCTCTGCTCCCTGCAATGAGATTGGAACTTCAATTGGAGCTTAAGAACAGAATAGTTTCTGGCTTTATCGATTGTCTTCAATAAATTCCTTAACTTACTCAGGTGTGTTGTTTTCCAACACAAAACAGAGTCTAATTCTCTAAGTCATTTAGTGTTGTCAGAAATGAGCATAGAGATTAGCTGGAAACTAACTCAATATGCTGACATAACAAGGGAAAACAGTGTATGGAAAAAATCAGTATATAAGGTTCACTTATTTCAAGCTACAAAGCTTAAGAAAAATGAAACTGACTTAATTAAGTAATTTCCTAATTAGGGAAGATAAAATTTTAGACCAGGAAAATGTTAAATCAAGAATTGTAGGTAGAGTGGGAGTTTTGTAGTCTAGAAAGAGACCAGAAGACCCAAGGTATTTATTACTGATGAGTTGAATATCCATTCCTAAGGTTCCCAGTGCCTCTGTTAAAAAAGAGAAACATGGGAGTCAACTTCATTTTCAATGTATTAGAAAAAATATAACTGACAGTTGTGCAAAGCATCCAGATCTCATATTCATTAGTAATTAGTGCAAGTTTTGAGTAGAGTGGCGTCAATATAAACATGAAGCTCATTCTAAATGCAGCTCCCAAATCACAGTGATTGCTATAATTTAATGGGTGGAATGCAAGTGGGGAAGCATGGGCTATTGTGTATGTCACAAATGGAGAAAAAGAGCAATTGTGTTCTTACAACAGTGCAATACTGAGTGTCCCACTAATGAAGAGAAAAATGGTTCTAATAGTGCAATTTTCCAGCCTTTGCTTGCTGTAGGCCAGGTATAGAGCTGCAATCATATGGTGATGGGTATGGTTTCCTTTACTGATAGGATTCTGGGAACTGACTTCTAGATCCATATTGCATGTGCTCTGAAAGCCTGGTAGCCATTTTCTCTCATTCTTTTGATAGTTCCGTCTAATTTCTTTCATTAAGTGAGGTCTAAGAAGCAGAATGAATAGATCTAAATCCTAATAAATGAAAATCTTGTTATTTTGTCATCTGTAGTGATTAGGGAGCAGGCCTGCTTTTCATCCTGCCCAGCTCCCACACGGCTAGCTTATTCCCCAAAATAACAACACACAAATTGTATTCAT
>LOEQ01006225.1:0-13825 GCA_001685075.1 Bramus lutescens | reverse complement strand
TCCCACAGGGCAGGGAACCCTGACTGCTCTTTGGACTGGAGAAAGAGGGGGAGGAGGGAGTGGGAGGAAAATGGGAGGAGGTGGAAATTTTTAATAATAAAAAAAGAATAGCATGAGAACTAAATGTAAAATTACCTTGTATTGTGATGAAAGTCTTCTACCTAGATCCTCCTTCTTAAGAGCAAAGAATCTTGTGAAAAATTTGGGATTAGACTATTCTTGGAATAATCATGTATAGCATATCCACTGAGCCACCGTTTGTTGTGTGTGTGCATATGTATGAGAGTGTACATGCATGTGGAGGTTAGAGGTCAACATTAGTGCTTTCTTAATTACTCTCCAATTTATTTTCTGTGACAGTTTTCACAGAGGCTAGAAACTCATGGATTTGGGTAGGCTGGTTGGCCAGCAAGCCCCAGGAATGATCCTGTCTCCACCTCCCTAGTGGAAAGTTGCAATGACCTAGCTATTTAATGTGGGTGCTGAAGTTCAAAACTCAGCTCCTCACATATATGTTCAATTCGATTTCTATTTATAGCTGAAAATATATTGTCCTAGCTGATGCTGATTCTGTCTAGCATCTAGGTTTGTACATGTGCAAGGATCCTGCAGTGACGAGTGCAGGAGCTCCAGAGATGGTGGAAGCTTGGCTGAGATGCCCTGAGGATACCTCTTTGCATAGCTGATAGCTGCTGCAAGGGCTGGGTCAAAACAGTAATTGGGGAGCATGTGAATCAAAGACCCATGTGATACGCAGCGAAGAGCTTTATTCTTGCAGCGATTCTACATGGTAGATAATATTAGCTTCACTTCGTTATTGGAGGAACTAAGGCCTGAAACAAATCATTAATAGTCACGGGGTTCTAAATGGCAGCTCCAGAATTTAAAAAGAGGATTGGATTAACTTCAAGGCATGTGGTAGATTTCCCTGATATATATGGTATAGACTAGACCTCTTTCATTTGGCCCTATAGACACCTCTTCCAGTGTTCTCTGCTTCAATAAAATGGCTTTTACAGATTTTGTCAACATGCTTTCTCCTCCACTGCCTGTCCGTTGAATAGTTCACCAGGTGGTCAGAGAGGAGGAAGAGGGCATGACCTGGTTAGCTGTCTCTTTGGCTCTATTCCTGCAGGGTTCCCTAGACTGTTTCTCCAGGTAGAAGATTGCACTGTGATTCTTTTGTTATTTTATTTTATTAGTTCCTTAAGAATTTTCTTTCATGTAATGTCTTTTGCTCATGTTTACTCAGCAACTTCCAGACCCACCCGCATTTCCTACCCATCTGATTTTGTGCCCTCTTTTTTTTTCATTTCAATTCACCAAATACTATTTGCTTTGCCTATTTAATCTCCCCCCCATTAAAATTATGTTTTTGCTCACACAATATACCTGATTACAGTTACCCCTCCCTCTACTCCTCCCAGTTCCTCCCCTCACATCAGGACGCACTCCATTTCTGTCTCTCATTAGAAAAATACAGGCTTCTAAGAGATAACAACAAAACATAACATTAAAATATATTAAGATAAATGAAAAACTATAATAACAAGAGTTGGGCAAGGCAAATTAACACAAGGAAAACAGCCTAAGAGAAGTCACAACAATCAGAGATCCACTCATTCACACCCTCAGGAATCACATACAAATACTAAACCAAAACTTTACTATATACACAGAGGACCTGGTGCAGAGCCATGTTGGTCCCGTGCTTGCTGCTTTAGTCTCTGAGTCCGTATGAGCTTTGCTCAGTTTATTTATTTGTTTTCCTGTTGTCCTCCATCCTCTCTGGCTCTTACACTCTTTCTGCCGCCTCATCTTCTGATGGTTTCCCTGAGCTCTGAGGGGAAGCATTTGATGGAAACATCCCATTTAGAGCTGTTTGTTCCAAGCTGTGTAACATCTGGCTACATATCTCTGTGTTTGTTCTCATTTGCTGTAGGAGGAAGCATTTCTGATAATGGAAGAATAAGGCACTCATTAGTGAGTGTAGCAGAATATCATTAGAAGTAATCTATTGTTAGTTTTTTTTTTTAATTTAGACCAGGAATACTTGATTTTACTCTAGGTCTCTGATTCTTGGTCACCCAAACAGCATCAGGTATGGGATATGGGCTCCATCCTGTGAAGTGGGCATAAGTCAAATCAGACAATGGTTAGTTGCTCCACCAAGTCTTGTACCACAATTGCCCTACCATATTTTGCAGGCAGGTTTTATGGCTGGATTGGTGGGTCCATTTCCAGGATGGTCCATTTCATTCTCTTCTCTCATTTTATTTGAGAGAGTTCTTTATTTTTACTGCATTTTTATTCACTCATTTTGTAATGTAGGTGTGTGCACATGCATGGATATATATGTATGTATGTAACCATGCATGTGCCGTGGCGTATATGTAGAGGTTAAAGGACAGCTCAGTTGCCACCTTTAATCATATGGACCCTGGAGATTGAACTTGGGTCATCAGGCTTGGCTGTAGGGGCCTTTTACTTGCTAAGGCTTCTTGGTGGTCCAATACTTCTTATTTTATTTCAGTTCTCATGCTCACCTACCTTAACCCTTCATTCCTAGGAAGAAAGGCAATGTTATTAGTTGATTGTGATTTCATACACTGCCCATAGCTTTGTGTGTAGTCACATCATGGACTCTCTTCAGATCCTGATGGCTTTAGTGCACTGCAGCTCGATTAGGACTTGGCTGGCTATCAGTGTCCCCCAGATGTGGATGGAGAAAGTTCAAAGATTGAAGATGGAGATGTAGCTCACCGACACGGTTTCCTTAACATGCACAAGACCCTTGGCTCAGTCCTCAGTACTGTTAAAATGAAAAGAGAAAGTATAAGTCGAGCATGGGTTTGTCTACTTAAGTCTCTCAGATATGGAAATTTCCAGGTACTCCTGAGACTGATCATCTGTCTTTGTGCTGGGAATAATGCAGCATATCAATATATTGTGGCTCAGGGTGTCCTTGTATCTATATTCCTTATAGATAAATACCTTTCTACATATACAAATTCTCTTGGGTATATTAATTAATGATAATAGCTTAACCTTTCACTATACTTTGCTTTGATGTCTAAGTCTGTTTCTGACTTCTTTAGGTGGGGTGACATCTACACTATGAGGTGCTCATCCATACAGTTAATCTCTTTAGTCCTGGATGGATTTGCTCATTTTACTCACAAATGATCAGAATATTTTCAAGTCCTTGGGAGACAGAGAAAGCAGAGTCACTATCCTGTCACTCCATCAGATGGTAATCATGTTGCATGGAAGCACAAATTCTCTCCTTAGAGCCAGGCAGTTTCTCCCCAATAGTCAGCTAGTCTGGCAAGAGGGGAGGAGAGGGGTGCCGGTAACTCCTCCCTGAACACTCAAGCACCAAGTTTATGCCTAGCAATGCCTCTGTGTTCTCAAGAATTCACTGCATTCACGTTGAGTCAAAAAAGACCAGCTCTGGATTTGAACAAACATGTTTTTATTCAAGGTTTAAAGCATTCCTTTATGGATCCCCTGCAGTGCCTTTGATTGTCTCTCTTACCCAGGAGCATGAATGATTGTTTATTAAACATTATAATAATAATAAAGTGGAGGCAGGGTCTTGGCTGGCATTAGTTCAGATTCCAATTTAGTCTTTCCCCAGCCTCACTTCATTAGGACTCTATTCGGTGGCGTATTTCATAACCAGCGTGTGTCAGGGCGAAGTCAAGCTTCAGAATAACATGTCAGTAAGATGATTGTTCATGGAACACACAGTACCTCTAGTCTATAATTAAAAATGGGGGGGAAACTGACTCAAAAAAATAAAATAAATTTGCTCCACTGCATATAGCACAGAGCTTTGAAGCAGCAAAGGCCGCCTTCCCCCATGTTAAAGGGTTGACCCCTTTGAATGACAGGATAGGGAGTGCTGGACCTGAACTACTTGGTGAGCAGAACACTTTGGGGCCACATAAGGGCTCAGAGGAGAATGAGCCTTGACTCTCTCAGAGTGGATGTGCTTAGAACAATGATAGGCTCTGTCTGGTATTTGCTATGTAAAATCAACTCCTCATGTGGTGAAGGGATCGCGATAATAACGATCTCTTGCAACTACTGTGCATATTAGAAAACATGAACTTAGGTACTGGGTTGGCAGAGTGCTCTGTGCATGGTAGGGTCTCTGTGCTCAGTCATTGTTTTTATTCAGATTCCACTATAATTGCCACTGGCAGTTGTTAGAAATTTGATTACCTCGATAAGTTTGGTTAGGATTGACTGAGGAGATAAAAATGATGGTGTTCATCTTTATATATCTGATAAGAAAAGACATACGAATGGAAGAAAATGTCACAGAAATCTTTTAGGTTAATGGGAAATGGGAGCCATCTCAAAGTTTGGGGATTGGAGACAACTCTCCAAGGACCTTTTCAAATGATACAAGTCAGTAGCCAGATTTCTATATAAAGTCAAAGGGTTTAGACAAACCCAGGAGTCAGGCATGTGCGCGGATGGGGGGCTGAGTTAGAGTGGTGAATGCAGCAATAAGATTAATGGGAATCATAAATCTCCAAAGTGTGCTTCCCAAGCTGTGTCCCCTGGGATATATACAGGCATACATCCCTTCCCTCCTTCAGGACAGCCTAAGACACATCCACCTCCCGTTTGAGTTCTTTTGCTTTGTCAGCAGACCTCAATGGCCTCTGAGTTCTATCAGTGGAGTACTAGAGATGGAATCAGTAGTTGTTTTGTGAGACATTGGAGGCAGAGCATATGAAGGCTGCTGGTCTCTGAGAGACAACGAGAAAAGCATCCTCCTAACCTTGTAATGTGTACACTTGCTGCTCCTCAGTCACAGTCAAGTGGCTTAAGTGGTCGCTAAGTTTGGTCAAGTGTATTTCTAAGTGAAGTGGGTCCCTCCCATCCCATCAATCCTCTGTATATGATGGTGATATTTTGAAATCAGGTCATCTAGAGTATAACTGATATTCTTGAATATTCATAGGTTTGGGCTCCAGTTAGCCTAGAGAAGAGAATCTTTATGCAGTGAAGAGTTAGTCAGGGAGAGGAATGTGAATTATCTGCACTGTTATGGTCAACTGTGGGTCCTAGGTACCCAGGCTAAAATTGCCTACTACAGTAAGTCTGCAAGTTACTGAGTGGAGATTCTTCAATGGTGAGACTTTTTATGTCTCATCATGTTGCAGATGGGATTTCTCAGTGGCTTAAGTACATATAATCTTCCCATGACATATTCTAGTGACACAGCTTACCTTCAGTCTCTCCTGCTCCTGAAATTAACCCCCGACCTGAATCATTTATTCACTAAGCTAGACTTGGACAGAATCTTGCCATTGGTCTGTTAGTATCCTCTTTACCTGGGCTAAAAATTTATTTGTATCTCCAAGGAAAAGTCTTACAACAGTTAGTAAACTAAGATGTATCCAATTCATGGTCAGTTTGGTCCTTTGTGAAAGATGATCAACAGTCACCCCAAGATGATTTAGAATCTGAAAAGCTCTGATGGTCTCATTTATATCAGGGCAAGTGACTCTCTAAGTACCTTTCTCTCTATGATTCCCACTGCTGGCTCACTGTGGCCATGTTAGGGTCCTCCAGAGAGACAGAAGCAATAAAACACAAATACAAGTATAATGTGATTTATTATATTGGTTTATACAATTAGATTGTGTAGTTCACCAGTGGTCGTCAGGATGCTAGAGAACTAAAGAACATTGCACATGCTCAGTTCAAGACTTCGGAAGCCTCAGGACAAGAGGAACCCATGATGAAGCACAGCCTATGACCTGAAGTCATAGAAGCTCCCTCAAGAGTCACTGCTGTCTTTGTTGAACAGCTGGAGATGAACTTGGCCTTTGAGGTCCACACATGGTAATAGCAGCCATGGGCAATAGTTTCCTGGAACATTGGAACTGGCACATACCGGCCGGCTTTCCCTTTTTCTGTATTTATTTAATATAGCCCTTTGAAGGCCCCCCTCTCCGACAATTTAGATGGCACTGTATGTATTCAGGTTAGGCATTTCTGTACCACTCACCATCACACATATTAATCCTCTCTGGAAATGCCTTTACAGTACTTCACAAGACATCTCTTGACCTGGTGGAGTTGTCAAGGTTAACATCACAGTGGCTGTAGGTCTGTTGTGACATTTCCTGCTTCTGTGAATCTCCCCATTGTTATTATGTTCTTATCCTTCACTGCTCTGTCTTTTCTCCTCATTTTTATCCCTCTTTTTTTAATCTTTCTAATTTTATCTTGGAGGACTCTACACTTAAACCTCTTTGGAGGACTTACTGTGGTTTATCATTTAATTGTCCTGAATAGTCTAGTATTAGAACATCTTCTAAAGGCAAGAATTTTGATATTTATCTAAGTATTTTGTTCAGGGGACAATGTTTTCTTTTCTTTTTTTTTATTATTTTTACTGAGCTATATATTTTTCTCCACTACCCTTCTATTGTCTCCAATGCTCCCAATTTCCTTAGGAAATCTTTTTTTTTTTTTCTACTTCTCATGTAGACTAGATCCATGTATGTCTCTCATGGGATCCTCTTTGTTGTCTAGGTTCTCTGGGGTTGTGAATTGTAGGCTGGTTTTTCATTGTTTTATGTCTAAAAGCCACTTATGAGTAAGTACATATTATATCTGTCTTCCTGGGTCTGGGTTACCTCATTCAATATGACGGTTTCTAGATTCATCCATTTGTCTGCAAATTTCAAGATGTCATTACGTTTTTCTGCTGTGTAGTACTCCATTGTGTAAATGTACCACATTTTCTTTATCCATTCTTTGGTTGAGGGACATTTAGGTTGTTTCCAGATTATGGCTATTATAAATAATTCTGTTATGAATATAGTTGAGCACATGTCCTTGTGATATTACTGAACATTCTTTGTATATATAGCCACCTAACAGTAGTATGATCTTGAGGTAGGCTGTTTGCTAATTTTCTGAGAAATTGCCATACTGATTTTCAAAGCTACTGTACCAGTTTGCCCTCCCACCAGCAATGGAGGAGTGTTCTCTTTAACCCATATCCTCTCCAGCATAAGTTGACATCAGTGATTTTGATCTTGGCCATGTTTACAGGTATAAGATGGATTCTCAGAGTTTTTTTGATTTGCATTTCTCTAATGGCTAATGGTGTTGAGAATTTCCTTAAGTGTCTTTCAACCATTTTACATTCATCTGTTGAGAGTTCTCTGTTTAGGTGTGTACCCCATTTTTTATTGGATTATTTTTTTCTTTTGATGACCAATTTCTTGAGTTCTTTGTATATTTTGGAGATCAGCCCTTTGCCCAATGTGGGATTGGTGAAGATCTTTCCCCATTGTGTAGGCTGATGTTTAGGGAACAATGTTTTCTAAACTTTTCAAAAATAATCTAAACAATTATAGTTGAAAATAGTTCACAGTATCCAAAGTAGAAGACACAAAATACTCATTCTCTATGACATTAGAAGGTAAACTGCCTGCCTGCTGGAACAAGTAAAATAAACTTTTAAATGATTTCTATAGAATTTCCTATTATTTTCTCCTTTTGTTAAATGCATAAAACATTGGTTCAGAAACTTTTAAAAAAATGAAGAGACATGAATGGGTAAAAATTCCTTATTGAACAAAAAATAATTTTTCTGCCTCCCAATTATTTTCATTTTCCTGGTCTCCCACATTGGAAACCAAGGCAAAATATCATTATTTCGAACTTTTCTGGTAATTTACGTAATGACAATAAGTATGCAATGGGAAGTAGTTTTTATTAAATGGCCCTTGCCTAATGTCCATGGAAAACCTAGAAGAGAGTAAAGACAAAGGGATCCACATCTGTTTTCAGCCTAGTGGAGTGTTTTGTAGTATGCTATGTAATGGAGTGCTCAAAATCCTCTAAAATCTCCCCAGAGACAGATGCATGCACACAGACACATGTGCATACATCTGTAGTTTTCTTACAGGCTTTAAAAAGTTGCTATCAGAGTCTGTTACTATATTCTTAAAGTGGATTTCTGAATTCGGGATTGCAGGGAACTCTGCTCACTAGAGACTTGTCTTACACGTTGAGTGTTCCTATCTATGAAGGGGGAGTTTTCTCTATAGGGATGGGAAGTCAGCAAAACTGGACTCCACCCCTAGACTGGGCCCAAGAGCCATAAGTAGCTGTCCCTGGTACTGAAGGAAAGCCATTGTCAATTACCTCAATTACCTGAACTAGGACATGGCTGTCCTTACCTTCAGGGCTCCTCCTAGTTATCATCCACTAAAAGTCATTTCGTTTAACTTTATTTTGACAGAGAAACAGAAAAGACTGTGTTTAAATTGCATGTTAGGAGGAAGGCCACAGTCCAAACTCAGTAGTTACTGTGGAGGTGGCCCTACATAGAAAATTAAACACACCACTTTCAAGATCATAGCTCTCTTTGGCAGCCTTTGGGGAAGGAGGTTGTAAATGACTTTAGCCTTGTTTTCAGGAAGGCTATCAGTCATTCTTGCTATGGGGCAGTCAACCAGAGAAACGGAGGAAAAATGGAGGCAATATGATGGTGCCCGTAAAGAAAAACGTTAAGTGGTAATTGATTAGATGAAGTGAGGCAAGGAAGCTGGCAATTAGTGTAGTTCCTCAGATTCCTCTTGTAGACATATGTCAGTGCATGGGGCCTTCTTGCTGGGGCAGTCCCAGCAGTGCAGAGTGTCCCTAGTGGCTGGGCTGGGAGCCTGGTCCTTAGATTCCTTAGCATAGTGCCCCTGTGGTTCCCTGGAATAAGAATGATGGTGGTAGAGTAGCTAACAGGTGAGGGATCTGCGGACTTCCTTTGGCCCTCAAAGGGGACGAGCTCATATTCTTAGAGATGATAAAGATAGAAATAGGGGGTTGTCAGGCAGATATGAAAACAAGGAAAGGGAAATCGAGGAGGAAAGTAAAAGCATGAGCAATACGGAGACAACAAGAAACAGAAAGGGAGAGATGAAAAGAAAAGGAAGATTATAAATGAAAGAAGGAAGAAAGACAAGAAAGAACCAGAGAAATCTCACAGTAGAGAAACGACTGGGCACCTATTTCAGGTGGCCTCTTTTTCTAGTGACAGCCACAGCTATGCCCTCCCTCCCCCATTAGAATATGACGCTAGTAAGACGAATGGCACACATTCCTTCCCTCAGCCTGTTCTGAGTCTGGGTGCAATTCCAGGAGAAGCGAGAAGTCGCCATAAATCATAGACTCATGACTCATAGACTGGGGACAAAATTGGATGCCTAAGTGGTACCAGTAAAAGCCTCTGTCCTCATCAGGATGAGTCCTGGAGGCTGTTAGTATTGTCAATGATATTTGGGCATATCAGAATAGATTCTAGGTGGGGTCAAGGTAAAGGATATTTTTCAGTTAAGATGAGCCACGGTTAAACCTTAGGGAAAGATTAAAAGCTCAAGTTAATTGACAATGAAATCTTAGGGACTTTGGTTGATGAGTTAGGGGTACAAGGGTTCTAGGTATTGCAACTGAACGAGGAGCTCATTAGTTGATGGAGATTACAGATGTCAAAAGGAATATACATTCAAGTGTTTATACTCTGGCACTTAGAGCGACCTCCCATAGATTCCCTGCTATGATTTAAACGAGAAATACCTTCATGGGCTCCTGCATTTGAACACGTGCTCAGCAGCAGGTGGTGCAATTTGAGGAGATATAGAACACCTAAGATGTGGAGCCTTGCTGGACAAAGTATGTGGGTGGGAACGTGCCTTGAAAGTTTAGTTTTGCCCCATGTCCAGTTCTCATCTTTTCTGATTCTTATGCTCTACTTCTAGGGGTCATCCTCTGATAAACAAAGAGGGGAAGGAAGTGCATGAATCATCGCTGGGATTGGTCCCTGTGCCATGTGAGTGTGTCAAAGGAGCACAGAATCATCACGGAGATTATGAAAGTGAGAGGATGGAAGGCGGGAGGAATTAAAATCTAAGGCTCCAGGACGGTCCAGTCAGAATGCTAGGTATGAGGAGGCTGGAGGCACACCCTTAGTTCTTTTAGAGGTGGAGGTATATCCATGGTTGCATCAAATTAATCATCTCTTTAATTTAGAATTCCTGATCCATCTTCTCTCTGTCACAAGTGCCATCTTAGCTACTTTCTGGGCTCTGCATTACTCCAGCTGCCTCTTTACATGGTATGGATCCAGTAAGAAATGAAATTACCTTAGCAGAGCATTAGGCATCTGTTTCCATGGAAACACAGAAGGATGCAAGTAGAGCACTGGAAGGGCTAAGAGGTGCCACAGCCTTGGAAGGACCTTGTGAGTATGCCTTGGTTTATTCAGTTTGCTATCCAACTCACAGGATAAATTAAACCCTTCCTCACTCACTAATGCTTCTAACTGGGAGTCATTATGAATAGTGCCAGCAGCCTGGGGCCCAGTCACAGCCAATGGTAATAAAAGTTGTCTTCCCCAGGGAGACTGTGAATGAGCCAACATTACCTTATTTTTTTTTGTTTGTTTTAAGTAACACTGGGAGCTGTGCACAGAGAATCCAGGAACTGTTCTTGGGAAGAACAGATGTGTGTGGGAGGGTTCTGTGGGAGAAACCTGTGCTTGGTCTCAGAGATGTATCTGTTTTTCTACCTCAACCATTCAGCAGCTGAGTGCCCTCAAAGGCAACACTTACTCTCTGGGTCTCAGGCTTCTTATGTGTAAAGTGGCTGAATTGCAGCCAAATACTACAGGCCACTTGGTATTGCCAATTATTTGTAATTCTTTTGATAACTTGCTTGGCCACAACTCTCTGGGCTTTTGAACAAGTTTATTTTCCGAAATGCCTTGAATGGATCCCCATAATTCAATAGGAGTTATGATTTTTTCTCGCATGAGTGGCAGAGACACAACTTGAATTACCTTTCGTATTAAGGAACCCCAGGAAAAACGTTTCTGGAGGGCCTAGAATGACCCACAAAAATGCCATCTTGTAATCAAATTTCTCTCTTTGGTTAGATGTTGTTCCTTCAAGCAATTGAATCTTGGAGAACATAAAGAAATCTGAGGCTACCTCATAGCAACTCAGCAGCCGACATCACGTGTGAAAAGGGGCAGGTTACGACTACTCAGGCTCAGACACTACTGGCGTTTATTGAGAGACCCTGGAGCTGCTGTGTGTTTCATGCGAGTGTGGTAGGAAAGAGGTGCACATGGTCTCTGGGTCCATCTTCTCTTTGTTCCTCATTTCTTTATTTTTTCTCACTGCAAATTCATTTCTTTCCGATGGTGAGAGAAGCAGACACTTTTAATTATCAAGCCCTCCCCTCCCCGACCATTCCTTATGTGACATGCATTGTTAGCTCCAGTTTGAAAATGTTAGAAAGATATCTTAAAGATAAATGGATCATTACTGGGCTTCTTAATTATGGTCAAAGTTAGGCTCATCTGTAACAGCCACGGACACAGGAGCCCTGTCTTTGTATTTATGGGCAATTTTTAAAATGAATGCCGTTTTGACTAAGCAGCAATTCAAAGTGGTGTTAATGCTAGACATACACTGGGTATGTTTTTCTTCTTTAGGCCCCTGCACTGGACGCAGATGAAATTCCATTATCAAATAGAAATTTCTAGAGGGAGAACTCACAAAATCGTTTAAGGCATGCCCAAAGCTCTATACATTGCAGGTGAATTTGGCTCTCTCCCTTGTCTTTTTTTTCACTTTCAAATCGTCAAATTTTCCTTCTTTCTGATTTGAATTCTTTTTATGGAACCTTCGGTTTTTCATGTCTATCACTCAATGCTCCAAGGAGAACTTGCCTGAGTCATGGAAAGGGGTGGTACTGTATATATCATATGGTTTCATTATAGATACAGACACTCAGGTCAAAGGTGGGTACTAAACTGGAGTATATCAAAATAACATCTTTCTATATTGATATTTAATTTGTGTTTTAAAAACAAAGTTTTCCTGAAGATCAGAACAAAGCTAGCCACACTAGTCATCCTTATAGGCCAGGCAGTGTTGGCAAGCACCTTTAATCCCAGCAGCCACACTAGTTAGCCATAGAGGCCCTGGAGTGGTGGAACACACACCTTTAATCCAAGGACTCAAGGCCACCCTGGGCTACGTGGGAGTGAATCAGTCTAAAGAGAAACAGTTCTCACACTTGATCCCAGAGCCTGGGATGACACGCCTTTAATCCCATCACTAAAGAGGACTATAAGGCAGGAGTTCACTCAGTCTCAGTCTGAGATTCATGGAGACAGGATCTCACTCTTTTCAGCCTGAAGATTTCGTAGAGGTGAGATCTCTCTAGTGGTCAGCTGCTTTGCTTCTCTGATCTTTCAGCTTGAAACCCAATATCTGTCTCTAGGTTTTTATTATTTATGCTACATCTTTCTCCCAGCTATCTCCCTTCATAATAGGACCAAAATAAATTTTGTTAACTGACTTTTTGAGGCCCGCACAAAATAACTGATGTTAACTGAGATTCGATAAGGGAGCAGCCAGAGTTCACAGACTCACAAGAGCACAGGTGTTTTCTGTCCTTTTTGGCAAGGACACATAGTAAGAACAGCCTTTTATATGTGCTTCAGAAAACACAAATGCACAACTGGAAACAAAATTCTATGAAGTAAAAATATATTCGTATGTGTAGTACAATATAGTCTTGCCTGATATTTTTTTTGTTTCATTTTATCCCTCTCTCCCCCAAGTACTGGTTGTCAGTTGCTAATATTTTCATAATCTCCAACTTGGGTTGTTACACCACAATGTTTATAAGTTTCTTTGTTCACAGAATATCCTGCGAACTTCTGGTCCTTGTTCTCAATTTACATATAAAAATAACTCAAGAAAAAGAAAACGCTTGGTTGTTCTTGAATCTGAACTTTCCCCCTGGCTCTAATCAAAAATGATGGGTTTTTATTCAACACTTTTGGTGCCTGTGTGTCTGCATGTGACAATTCAGGTAGCACCAATTATATACACCTAGATATTAGGAATAGAGACATAAAGGTAAGAAATCCAGATAGTAATGTAGAATGTGGCTCCAAGTTCAAGTACATCTGGGCACAGAGTCAAACCATAGTGACTCAGTCAAATGCACATGACAGTGACATTGTTGAACTGCAGAGGTGGTCATGAAAAAGATTAGAAGATACTCATTTGGCATTCTAGAATTTACCAGAGATTGAGACCTCCTTCTTGGAGTTGACATCTGAGATTTCCCTGTTGGAGTGGGTGAAAAAATCAATTATATATTGAGTTCTGGATTCTCTCAATAGCTTCAGGGAAATGCTAAATTATATCAAGACCAAAAGACATTAAAATATTTCAAATTGCAAAAATTGGTTCTGTACTGCCATAGCTTTTAGTTTTATTTTCCCTCTAAATTAGGGAAAGGGGGCTCAAATCTAGAGTGAGAGTGAAAAAGCATAGATTTATTGACTTTCTCTTAAGGTATTCTGGGTTATTTCTCCCATGGCCACACGTGTCCAGTAGTGGTGACCAAGTCAGGTTACCACAGCATAAAGATTCCCTGGAGTTCATTTTGTTTAAACCAAATGAATACCTTTACTAGTGACTGCAAAGGCAGAGACAAGAGATGAAGTTGGAATAGCTCTGGTCTGAGGAGAGTGGAGAGTGGATCTGAGGGATGCTATTAACAGGAAAAGGAATGAGGCATCAAACCATGGAAAATCATTGAAAGACCCCAGCTGATTCCAGCTGATAGCAGCTGATAGCAGCTTAGCATTAGTAAYGCCATTTTGCAAGGCTAGAGCCTACAGGGTAGGGKTCAACTAGAGGACAGGAATTGCAAAACAGAATATCTGAAGTTAAACATATGGCCCAAGGGAGTTACGAAA
>LOEQ01006224.1:34838-59452 GCA_001685075.1 Bramus lutescens | reverse complement strand
GCACGCGCGCATGCACACATAAGTCTATGTAGTGTAAGTTTGTGTGTCTGTGTTGTGGGAAACCTTTACTTCTCTAAAAATGAGTTCTCCTCAATCTTGTTTCTCAGTCAGGTCCCTATCTTAAACTAAGTAGCACTTCCAACTCTTCCATGTATTTACCTAGCATAGCACTAACTAAGCTCTATAACAACGGCTGTAACCTGTGGGTTGCAACCCCTTTGGCAAACTTATATTACAATTCATAAAAGATGCATGATTACAGTTATGAAGTAGCAATGAAAACAATTATATGTCTGGGGGTCACCACAACATGAAGAACTATAGTAAAGGGTCACAGCATTAGGAAGGTTGAGAACCACCGCTCTATAACTAGATCCTAGCTTCCTGAAAACTATTATATCAACCATTATTGGCAGTGTACACCTTTAATCCCAGCACTCAGGAGGCAGA
This sequence comes from Bramus lutescens, assembly GCA_001685075.1. Taxonomy (NCBI): domain Eukaryota; kingdom Metazoa; phylum Chordata; class Mammalia; order Rodentia; family Cricetidae; genus Bramus; species Bramus lutescens. The sequence goes on along the minus strand of LOEQ01006224.1, from coordinate 59,002 downwards.
GGCAAGTAGATCTTTCTGAGTTTGAGGCCAGTGTAGTCTACATAGCTTATTTCATATTTTCTCTAATTTTAGTTTTATATGTATATATATATATACACACATACAGACATATATATAATTATGTTGTTCCATATATAAAAGTAAGCAGAAAATAGTTATATATATAAAATTATTTTATGTTCTGCTTACTTTTCAATCTCTGAATTTTTATTATAGTTTTAAACTATCTGTTTAATATATAGAGCATAATGTTATGATATATTTCTTGATAGATACATGCATAAAGTATTGACTAAATGAAAGCATGACATTTTAAATAACTTCAGGGCCACTTTTGCCAAAGGCTGGGGTATCTGGCCAGTGTGGTAGGGAAACTAAGGGTCATGGATATGACTCTAATGCTGTTCCATAGAGCTCTCCAGCTACACAGGTGGCCTTCCCAACCACATGATGACCAAGAGAAAGGTCAGCTTGGAAGGGCCAAGGAAGAGCTTAAGGGTCCCCCTGCAAGGCTGTCAAGACAAAGTCACTCCTGCCAAGGTAGCATCAGTAAATATTCTGCAGACATCTAAATGAAAGGATATGCTCAAAATTGATAATTTTAGCTACTCACTGTACATTAATCAAGGGATTAATTGTAGCAACATGTTCTCATAGAAGAGTATGTTTCTCAAAATAAGTAATCAGACAAAAAAAAGTGGAAACAAAGGGGAAAGGAAAGCAAAATGTAAACAGGCTGGGTTGACTAGCCAAGAAAAAAGATTTACCTGCATAAAAGGGAGACTAGTACTAAAAACTAGAGCCCTGACTCTCAAGCAGAAGAGAAAGAAGCCAAGTCCAACTGATCATGTGTCATGTCTCTCAATATACCCTGTCTTCCTTTTTCTGAAAGCCAGAGAAATGTTCTTACAGACTATATTGTAAATGTGAGTTTCTTAGGAGCTCTAGAAATATTTTTTTTAAAAAAGCAGAAATCCCAAATCCAAATTCTTAAATGTAAATATTTTTAAGAGGTAAAGTCATTCATTGGTTGTTTATTTTTTTGGTATAACCAGACAACAGCAGGATACTGAATCGAGGGAGACTATCATTGGCTGTGAGTCCAGAGTGGACTAGTTTTATATTCTTTAATACAAAACATGCTAAACAAAAATTCAGAGTGTAGTCATGTATTTGTGTCTAGATTATTTTGCATTACTTCTACTCTCATGTTTTTAATAGAACCACTTAAAAACAAACAAACAAAAACACTTACAGGTTCTTGCCCTGTCAGAACTTTGTGTCCTCTATTCTGGTTATGGTGGTCAGTTTTCCTAACAATTTTGATAATGATACAGAAGAAAGAAAATTTGATGATATGTTGTCTGTGATAAAAAACTATGAATCAATGGATATAAAAGATTGTATGCATGCCAGTTATGTGAGATCTTCTTTAAGAAAATTTGTGGACAAATTTGAAACCAGAACATTAATGTAAAAACTATTTAAAATAAACATAAAAGGTGGAGAGTTGGCTTACCAATTAAGAGCACTTGTTCTTGCAGAGTACCTGGATTGAATTCTCAACATTCACACAGGGACTTCAGTCCCAAGGGATCTGAAGGCCTCTTCTAACTTTCATAGGAACCATGAGCACATGTGGTACAAATATATACATGCAGGCAAAATACCCCAAAATATAAAGTAATAAAATGAATATCATATATTACATTCATATACTAAGTTTATGAATATATAAATAACATTAATACATTTATATATGTAAAACTAAAATAAATTGAAACAATGCATGGCTCTTCAGATTTTTGGTATGTGTGTTAAGAATTGTATATGAATTGAAATGTCTGTGCACTGATCCTCAACCAGCTGTTCTAAGTTACAAAAGAGAAAAATAAGCAAGTGAATTTGATAAAAGTTTTAACAAAAAGTAAAAACACAGTACAGACTTTGGAATTTAGGCATACCCTGCCAGTTACTATCTGATCTTATGCAAATCATTTAACCTTTTAAGCCTTTCGTTCAACATACTGGTATTATCCATGGCATCTCTAACTTTAGCGGCCTTGAGGAAAGTTTAAATGAAAACAGCTATAGTAGTTCTTGGAATCAGTAAGTAAGATCATGAAGGGTTAACAAAGGTTTGGTACCTCCCACCCAAATGGCCTGGTTCCATATGATTTTTCTGGTTTTCTTCTCAGTTCGTCAATCTGGTTCAAAGCATTCAAAATTAATAATTACAACTTAAGACAGAAAGGTAGTGTAATATTTATTTTATTAGCAGAATTTTGAAAATTCAACTTTAAGTTTTAAGATTCTGCTTCAGCTATACTACTAAACCTTGGGATGGCAATTCTTTAAGCACGTCTGTCGTTTCTACAAATACTTGCCTTCTTTTCCCCAGCCTCCTATTCCTTGTACTTTTTCTTCTAAAAATCCCCGAGATTCAATAACAATTAGTGATTAGTTTCAAAATACTGCAGGCTAAATTTTAATTTGTGGAGATCCACACTGCCTTTACTTTTCGGCCACAAGCATATCAAATTAGGCAAGCTGCTTACTTCTCAGCACTCCCCGCATGTTGATACACAATGTATACATTAACTTCTGGCCACCATGCTTATAGCTTTACCATTCCTAATGTTTAGTTTCTTTACCACATTTCAACGCCTTTCTAATTTTCAGGTTTAAAAGCTAAAAGGCATTATAATGCACTGTAGAGATGAGGTAGTCCCTGGAACTATTTCGTTTTTATTGTATCTCCTAAAGCTTTAGACGCCAGCTGTCAGAAGGCTCTTCTGTAAGAGCTATGTCTTGTCCTGTCTTCTTTGCTTTGTCTTGACACAAGGTCATACAGCATAGCCTTGGTTAGCCTGGAATCCACACTAGTGGTGTGACATGGACCACAACATCTGGAAATGTTTATTCTATTAGGCCTCTGGAAACTTCATTTCCATATTCTTTTTGGTATCACATACTTTAAATAATAAATGTTCAACTGGTATTTGTTGCATGTATATTCACTGTGACAAGGCAACTACTCTTGGGTCCTCTTATTAGGGCCAAAAAGAATCCTATGAGGTAGAAACAGTAATACCTATTGATAAATTTTGAAGCAATCAAATTCCTCACGTTTACATAGCTAGTAGGTAAGAACATTTCAGGATTTGGTTAATATCTCAACACATTCGTATTGAAATGCTAATATTATAATTGTTAGTCTTCACAGAGACACTTGTGATGGTCTGGATCTGAAAATGAACCACAAAGGCCATGTGTTAAAGGCTTCGTTGGCAGCTAATGGCACGACCAGAAGGTTACAAAAACTTTAGGACATGGAACCAAATGGAAAGAAATAGGTCCCTGGAGGCATGTTCCAAAAGAGCATATTTTGTTTCTATTCCCTTTATTATTTTCTGCCTCCTGGCAGCCATAAGAGTGCAGTATTCTTTCATCACATCCTTCTGCTGTGATGACCTGGCTTTCCAAAAGGGAGAGAAACAAAGTGACCATGGACTGATAATACTAAAACCGAAACAAATCCATCCCCCTTGGTGACTGTCTTATGTGTTCATCACAGAAGGAAAGCTGACTCCTGTAACACTAGTGTGAACTAACATATAGATCAAGATTTAGAATATATTTCAAGATCTTGACATAGGGTTTCTGACACCAAATCTGGTATTCTTTCAGTCAAATATTTAATCATTAAAAAGCTATTTCCTTTAAGGCTAGAGCTGTTGCTTACCTGGTAGAGAGCCTGCCAACATGTCATGGCCCTGGGTGCGATTCCCAGTCCCATGTAAAATTTGTCATGGTGGTGTATACCTATAATTTCAGCACTAGCCTGTGCAGGCAAAAGAATCAGATGTTCAGGGTCATCCTTGTCTACACAGCAAATTCAAGACCAACCTGGACTGCGTTAGATCCTGTCTCAAAAACGAAAACCAAATGTTTACTTAATATAATTCAGCAATTTTCCTGAACATTAGAGAGTTAGTGGTAAATAAAAAATAAAACAGATATGTTCACTGAGGAGTAAAGCTTAGACTTTATGGAGATGTGTGTGTGTGTGTGTGTGTGTGTGTGTTCATTACATTTATTTGCTTTTCGTGTTCATTATATTTAAAGGCGTAAATAAAGGAACTTAATTAAAGAAAAAATCAAAGTCTATTACAGCTTTAGCATGGTAAATGAGAGAAGGTTAAAGATAAAAATAAGTGGTCAAATTATACAATGCTTTATGAGTTGAGTTAGTACAGCATTGGGATATCTACTCTAACTGCAGAGAAAAGCATTAAGCAATTTCTTTGCATCCATCAAACAACCTACTCCCGGAGAGCTTAATAAATTCTTGTAAATTCCACTAACTAACCTTTAGCTGCTTCCTGTTCACTTCACCAGCTTTATTGTTTATAATGCATAAAAGCAATAACTGGTATAAAAGATTGAGATTCAGATATATGTATAAGTGAATACTATGTCTTTAGTGAAACTATGTATTATTAACTTTTAAAAATATCATAGACTATAACATTAAAATACCATAACACTATAGATACTTTATATTTAATACATAGTAAATAATTCATATATATAAATGTATACAATTACTCACTAGAAAGAAGAACCAAAATCTTATCAAATACTGCTGAATTTTGAGATGCCCTGTAGAATCTGTAGCACAATACTAGCTAAGTTATACAATTAAACAAAGAGTACTTTCTCTTGTTTTTAATTTTCCCTCAGATTAGGGTAGAGTAATGTGCAGCAAAATCAGCACAGTCGCCTTTTCAATTCAACAGTCTACTCAGATATATATCCTGTGTCTTTTATCAGGCCTAGGTCTCTGGGAGTGCAGCAGTGCACAATACAGACAAAAATCTATAACCTTAGGAAAGTTACAACCTAGAGGGAAAAACAAAATTAATTCTATGCCAGATTATTTAAATATGTAAAATATATAATACTTTAAATTATGAGAAATAGTGGTAGATATTAAAGAAAAACAATTATGGAGGGAAGAACAGAATTGTTAAAATAGTACTTGTGTAAGATAAGCATTTCTGCTACTTTTATTGTTGCTATTTATATGTTTGTTTGTTCATTTGAGACAGGGTCTTACTATAAAGCGAAGGCTGATCTAGAACTCATGACCCTCTAGGCTCAACCTTCCAAGTGCTAGAATTACAGAAGTATACCATCATGCCAGAGCCACTTCTGGTCTTCTGATACTTGTTTTTTACTAGTTGCCTTACAACTTAGTAGTTGATATACATCATATGCCAGTGCTCAGTAGACTTTTTCTATATAGCATATCCAAGAGTAAATATTTACGTTTCAAAGGTCTTAGTTAATGACTAATTCTTCTGTTATAGCCACAAAGCAGGCACAGAAGTGATTTGTATGTAGTTATAGTTTAATGGGGCCAGTGAAAAGGTTCAGTGAGTTATGGAACTTGTCACCAAGCCTGAAAACTCAAGTCCATACTCCCCGGAATCCATCTGGTTAAAGAAGAGAACCTATCCCTGCAAGTTGTCCTCTGACATCCACNAAAAATTCAAAAAGCTTGCATTTTATAATACAAGGACATTAAAACTGGAATTTTGTATAATTGTCAAGTGTCACAAAATTTTAAATATTCTTTAATCATTTAAGAATGATTCCTGGCTCCTAACTATACAGAGTTAGGCACTAGGCTGTTATTTGCTAACCTCTGGTTAATTCAGAAAATTCAAAATCAAGTCCAAAGAAGTATAAGATTACTCAGTGTAAGTATTATTAGAACATAAAGATACAGAAACATCAATAACAAGTTAAAAATTCTCCAATACCTTTTAAGTAAGAGATAATTAATTTTACATGACAATAGTTCTTAAGTTTCATGTGTATGATAAAATATTAAAAATAATGACATAACTATCTAACTAAATCAAGTTGAAACATATCAGTTAATAAGAAGAAATCTTTGCATACTATATCAAACAATCTAGATGCCCATAAATCACTTACTGATATCAACTATATTTCCTAACAGGAAGTTACTTTATTCACAGTAATACTTCAACTAACACTTACATCCCAACAAAATACAAAGGTTAATATTCAGTTTTGTCCTATCTCTTCAATTTCACAAATTTAAATGCCTCAAAACACCTAAAAAGCTATTTCACCACGATCTGTAATACTAGTACAGGTTTAAATCCAAATATTTCTCTACTATACAAGTAAATTTGGTTCTCCTCAATTCCTTATGGCCCAAAGTTATTTCTATACATTTATTTAAATAAGTAAAATATATAATAGTTTAAGTTATGAGAAATAGTGGTAGATATTAAAGAAAAAAACAATTAGGGAGGAAAGAATTTGGTTCTCCTCAATTCCTTATGGCCCAAAATTATTTCTATACATTTATTTAAATAAGTAAAATATAATACTTTAAATTATGAGAAATAGTGGTAGATATTAAAGAAAAAACAATTAGGGAGGAAAGATACATTGGACCATAAGTCCCCCCCCAAAAAAAAAATAAAGTGACAGGGCACTCTGGAAGTAATAACAGCACTGTTTTTTGTAGTAGTAAGAGCACCTCTTGGACTAGGTGTGAGGAAAGTACTTTCAGGTACTCATAAACACTGGCCTGGTTCCTTTTTATTGTAAGTGATTTTAAGTGTTTATGTTCCTTACATAAATGGAATCAAAGTATATATAAACTTTTGGTTGTAGCTTCTTTTGCAGAATATTTTGTTGTCACCTCGGAACATGTATTCTGCAATGTGTTCATTTGCACTACGGATTCATATGTACTACTGCTTAACTTTTGCTATGGTATGGTTTGAATATTGGTATTTCCATAAAATCATATGATGTTCTAGTCTATCTCTATCCTCATGAACAGGATTAAGATCCTTAGAAAGAAACGTGAAGGTATCACTAGCCCCATCCACCATATGAACATGTAGCAAGGTGTCATCTCAAGAGAATGAGTCTTCAGTGACACTGAAATTAATGGTGTCTTCATCTTTGACTTCTCAACTACACAGACTGCATCTCTAAAGTTTATAAACCAGTACCAGGTAATTGACAATAGAAAATTTTGATGTAGATATGAAATCCACATTTTGACATCTTGATTGGTAAGGTCTTAGATTTCTTTTAAAGCATCTTATTTCTGATATCTGCAAGCATGTGGAATGACCCAAAGGCCTATCCCCTAATACTCCTCTCTTCCTTTTCAGCAATGTGCTAATAGTAGGATGGTACTGAAGTAAGAGTGGAAAGGAAGAGGTCAATTCTGGTAGCTATGTTCTGGTATATTTAAAAGCAAAGCCCTGCAAACTGTAGTTTTAGTACTATCAGGAGAAACTGAAAAGAAAACTTCAGAATAAAAACCCATGAAAATAGAAGCAGATAATAAGACAGCATACTGTTACCAGATCATTACATGCAGTTTATTTGTGGAATCTTATGACTTAAACATAGTACTAACATTATTCCCATTTTATGGATAAGGAATTAGGCATATAATGGTTAAATGACTTTCTCAAGATTATAACAGTATGTGAAATGACAAAATTCTAATTATAACATGGTTCAAGGTAATCCAGTAGGATAAAAAAAAAACAATGTTCACTTGGTATCTCTGAGAGGCCTGTTTTTAAGGAAAACTGAGAAGGAATGGAACTGGGATAGGGCAGAGGTAGTGGGGGGAGAACTGTCATAAAGGAAGCTCCTTTTAAGGCAGGTAGAGGACTGTAATAGCTTAATTATGACAATTTCATAGGTAGATATATACATGCAAGATGTTTCCAATTTTATCTTCAAATATAAGCATGGTACCAATTTATATGACAATTATACCTCAATAAAGTTGGATACAAAAAGGCTGAACTAGACCAGTCAATAATCTAATCACAAAAATCAAAATCCAAAACAAAAGTATTTTCACTACATAAATATATATGCAAAACATTATGTACACATGGTTCTGGACTTAAAATGGATTAATTTACTAGTTTTGAACTTCATAATTGTATGAAAATTATGTACACTCAAGAGAAAATGCATATGAACTTTTAATCTTGATCAATCATATTATTATATGTTACCAGGTTAGTAATATATAATCTGAGCCTATACTTTTGTTCTTAGGCGGTGGCAGTGAGCCATAGATACTAGCCAGCCAAGCAAAACTGCCAAGACTGGATGGCATGCTATGTGGGTGAACTGTGATGTGTGAAATGAATTTTCAAGTTAAAATACTTTCAAGTCATGATGGATTTTATCTTTGTGTAATGCCATTGTAAGATTGGATATAAAATGTCACTTCTCTGTGTATAAATGTGGGCTTTATCTTTGGTTACTACCAAGAGCTTTTACTGAGGCTTGCCTCAGTAAGTATGTGAGTTTACAATCTTTAAAGCAGATTCTCAAACCCTTTCAAGCCTTCAAATATCTATAGTCTGGCCAATATCTTGATAGTCACATGAAAGTAATATACTATACTAAAATCACACAGTTGTACTACTCCTGAACTGCTGATTCTCACAGAAACATGTTTGCTAACTGAAGCTGCTAAGTATAATTTATTGTACACCATAACATAGATAATGCAGCACATATCATTCTTTTATGTAATAGTTTTAGATGTAGCATACATATCATATAGGTGAGAGAGACCCAACTCTTTGCAGGACCCTAGTGCAGGAGTTAAGCACTGTTAAGCATTGCTAAATACTATTAACCATTTTTATATGTATTACAAATGTTAGTTCTATGGTGAGTTTTTGCTAACTGCCTTAGGATTTCTATTGCTGTGAAGAGACACCATGTCCATGTTAACTTTTATAAAGGAAAAACGTTTAATTTGGGTGGCTTACATTTTTAGAGGTTTAGTCCATTATTATCATGGTGCAACATGGTGGCATGCAGGCAGACATGGTGTTGGAGAAGTAGCTTGCAGAAGTGGCTTAAGGCAATAGGAAGTCGTCTGAGTGTCACACTGAGTGAAGCGGCAATGGTATGGCTCTTCTGTTGTTAAGAGTATTCATTGTTCTTGCAGAGGGCCCAGGTTCATTTCCAAGCACCTACTTGGTGGCTTACAACCATCTGTAACTCCACTTCAAGGTGATCTGAGGCCCTCTTCCTGACTAGTTTTGGTACCAGGAATGCATGTAGTACACATACATGCAAGGCAAAACATTCAGACACATAAAATAAAATAAATAAATCTAACATTTATAAAGTAAAAAAAGGAAACATGAATTTGACAGGCCCCTTTCTTTTTATTTATTCTCTCATACAATATATTGGACTACAATCACTCCTCCCTCCACTCCACCCAGATCTTCCACTCCACCCTTCATCCCCCACTCCCACCAAGAGGGGGAGAAAGGACTGTGGAGCTAGAGGGGTCAATTACAACACAAGAACACAGCCCATAGAAACAACTAAGCAGGGCTCATGGAGCCTCAGAGACTGAACTGACAATCATGGAGTCTGCATGGGTCTGTGGTAGGTCTTGTGAATGTTATGGTTGTGAGGCTTACTGTTCCTGTGGGATTCCTAACAGTGGGAATGGGTGGTGTACTTGAGTCTCTTGCCTGTAGGAAAAAGACCCTTTTCCTCCTATGGGGTTGCCTTATCCAGCCTTGATGCAAGAGTTCGTACCTGGTCTTACTGCATCTTCTTATGTCATGCTTAGTTGATACTCCTGGGATGCATGTTCTTTTCTGAAGGGAAACGAAGGAGCAGCAGCTCTAGTGGAGGAGGAAAGTGAGGGAGGCTGCCTCCCCCTAGTGTAGCAACATTGGGCCCATTAAGAGGTTTCTCTTTAGGGTTTTGTCCTTCTCTACTTTTAAACTTTGTCATTGGAAGGACAGGCGACACTCATAACCTGATGAGTATACAATGGAAGCAGCAGTAGAAAGCAGCAGCAATGATGCCCAGGGGACAGATGTAGAGTTCCAGAAAAAGAAGAGGATAAGGCTAAAGTCTATAAAGGGCTGCAAGAAAGAAACTTATTCTTGGTCATTGTAAGTATTCCATGGAACTCTAAGCCTTTAGGACCAAGCACACTAACACTCTAAGCCTGAGAGCTGTAAAATTAGCTATTATCAAGAGTCAAGAGGCAACACAGTAGGCCTAACAACTATAACACTAGTTACTGCAAGGGTTAAGGCTTCCCAAACTCTAGACTCAAGAGCCACTGTAGGGGCTGATGATCCCAGCACCCATTCAAGAGCTTAGGACTAACTAACTAGCAGATACTGAGTTATGCTGAAACTCACTATAGCTGGAAGTCAAAGGTTAGAACAGCTGCAGAGCGCCAGGGTCACTGGTACTTAACTGTATGTTTCTTACTTCTAAAACATGTAAGAATAAGTCTCTGACTCTCGGGCTGTGAATGTACGCTTCTGGGTCTGCTAGTCCAGCCACAGCACTAGCACTTAAGGGTTCACTACTGCAAACAACAAAAAAGTATCTCTTCATCTACTCAAATATACTGATGTATATAGTTTTTGTTAGTGTTTTAGGTTTATTTAATATTTATTTAATATTTCTATATGAATAAACATGCTCATGCCCACATGGCATGGATTTGTGGCCATCTGTGCCATGGCACATGTTTAGAGGACAGAGGAACAACATTGTAGAGGCAGAGCTCAATTTCCTCTTTATATCGATCCCAATGAACAAAGTGGGGTCACCGGGCCTGCATGGCAAATACCTTTAGCCCCCAACATTTCACTAGCCTTGTTTCATTGTTTTTTGAGACACAGTCACATTAAGCTAGGCTGTCCCAAACTTGCTATGTAACCAGGATTACCCTTAACTCCTGGTCATTCTATTTCAAACTCTCAAATTCTGGAGTTACAAAAATGAGACATGAATCCAGACTGGGACGTATACTTTCAAATTAAACAAAGACTCATAATTTATAAACATTCTATATGGTATTATGAAAACAAAGGATTGAGGAGTAGAACAGTCATTAAGAAAAAAGAGGGCTCATGAGATGGCTTATTAGGTAAATGTGCTTACCACTGACGCCTGGCCAATCCTCAGAACCCATGGAAAGGGAGAAGAGAACCGATTTCACAAAGCTATCCTCTGAACTCCATATGCACATGTGCTCACACACAAATACCATGTGCACATAAACAATAATTTTTTGTGAATCGGTAAAGCAAGAACAAGGGAAGTAGGGGATATTATGAAAACAAAGCATGTGAGTTAAGATTTTCATCTAAAAGTTGATGGGAAGCAAACCACAAACAGAAAATAGGTCAACTTGTCTAACATAGTCAAAGTCCAGAAAGGCTTTTCTGAAAAAAAGAAGAGGTTACAGATGGTCTTTAGTCCTGTTTTATAGTACTGCGTAATTCAGGGTGATTCGGTACTCTTAGGATAAAACATTCAATTTTCCATAAACAGAAATGTATATTACCAGCAAAGGGTATACATCTCTTGAAGGACAAAAAAAATCATCCTTTATAGATATTATGGAATTAGTCTGCAAGGATATATTAACCTTTCTTTAACCTCTCAAGCTAACATTAGGTTTTACTTATTTTTTTCCTTCTTTTATGAGTTATTAGAATGTACTATGACATTAGCTGCTTATTTTAGTTTACTTATTAAATTTTAATAAGACTCTTCCGGTAGCAGAAAAATCGGCAAAGCAAAGTTAATATTACTGGACAAGATCAATGCCTAATGGATACCACATGTGAGTGAAAAAGTAGAAGAATAAATACTGTGGCTTTCATTTCAGGCAAATTACAGCACAGAATTTTAAGCCCAGAAATTTTTTTAAAGTGTATGTTTTAAATATGGTCTTAAGAGATTCAGATACTGTACTTTTAAAATAAAACAGATCATATATAATAAGAGCACAACAAAGGCAATTAAACCAGAAGAAATAGATTGTCACAATTAACATTCTGGCATTATCCTATTGTGAAAGTATGTCACCAAAACAGACACTGAATTTTGAATAATCACTGTAGATAGCATATGAAACAAATTTGCTGTCTCAGACGCCTTAAAAGGAAAGAGTCCTTTCTAATTATATATTGCTATTACATCACTATCTAACAAATTAAGCAACTGTAATGAAAACACATAAGGATATTACATTAAAGTTATTGAGAGAACCAAACTTCAATCTCCAGACATACAGAATTAAAACATTAACCTTAATTCCCAAGAATAAATATGGAGCTGCCAAGATGGCTCAGCAGTTAAGAGCATTTGGTGTCCTGCCAGGTTCCTAGCACCCATATTAGATGGTTCATCGTTACCTATAATTCCAGTTCCATGTGATCTGGCTTCTGTGGTAACCAGGCATGCACATGATGCACATTCATATGTATCCATGTACAGTTACTCACTCTCACACATAAAATTTAAAAAAGATCAATATATCTTCAGAGAATGATTACTTTGAATGATGAAATTCTTAAATAAAGAATATTTATAATTCCTTCAATAATTGTTTCTGTTGGGTTAGTAATTCAGCACACACAGAAAAAAAATTATTCGAGAGTTGAAACTATAGCTCACTGTGGAGTGTTCCCCTAACATGCACAGGCTCTAGCACCTCAAATACATTTAATAGTGTAAGGTTTTTTTCTTATCAAAGATTTACTTCCTACAAGCTAATAATATCCCACAAACAATAAGAATTATAACCCATAAAGCACCAGGAGTAGGTTTGTTTATAAAACCAACTTTTACAAACACTGAAGAAGTGCTATTTCTTTTGCAAACTAATAACTTGTCCTGCAAAAGCAGCTCAAAGAAATCCATGATGGATTCCTTGAAGATTAAATCATTATTGTGACACTAACCACAAAGACAAAGAGAATCTAAAGATGATGCATAGTGCTAGGTTTGAATTATCTTTTGTTTTTAAACTATTTTCAATCTAATTGAACTGGAAAGTTATCAGGTCTCAGGAAAGAAAAAGCAGAAGAATTATGAATTGAAGGTCAAAAAAATTCTACCAACTAGAAAATAAGCTTAATCATATTTAACTAAAAATCACCATCCCTAAGGGGAGATGTAATATCATAAAGTCTTATATTGTTTAATGGAGGCAAGAATCACAAATGTGTTGTTCAATGTTATAGACTCATGTTTATCACTATACTTGAAATATACTAATATATTTTAATAAGCTGAGCTTATATGATATTTTATTTTGTGATCTACTTTTTAGAAACACTCACTTGAAGAACTTTCCTATCTGAAAATAAAGTTGGCTAAATCTAATCATTTCAAACAGCTGCCATTAGTGAGTGATCTATTGTTTGCTGTTAACAATAATGTAGCAGGAGGTTGGAGAGATGGCTCAGCATTTAACAGCACTGGCAACTCTTACAAAGGATCTAGATTCAATTTCCAGTATCCACATGACTTACTTCTGTCTGTAACTCTACTTCTAGGGGCTCTGACACACTCTTATAGTCTCCATGGACACCAGGTACACATATGGTACAAAGACATGTACAGGCAAAACACTCATACACATAAAATGATAATTAATGTTTTAAAGAACCTCCTCTACAATAAACAAACAAATAAATAAATATGTAGCAGACCAGGCATAGTGGTGCACACCTTTAATCCCAGTATTTGTGAGGCAGAGGCAGGCAGATCTCTATGAGTTCCAGGCTGGTCTGGTCTACATAATTCTAGGCCAGCAAGGAATGAGATCATATTGGAACTATAATGAGCCACTGAAATAGTAGTAGTAGTATCAGTATTTTAAAGTAACAATTTTAATTCTCACCTTGGCTACTTCCTTGGGATGAATAAATGAGACCACCAGGTATAGAAATATGTAGATCCAGCTATCTTTGAAGCAAGCACATATATAGTTCTGGGATAATTAAACAGAAGCCTACTAGCTCTTTATGTATTGGCAAATTAACTGCACCAATTTTAGGAGTAATGCGTAATGAACATAATATGACAGTGGCAGAGTTAGACAAGATTGTAAGTACAAGGTAATTGACACCAAAAGAGGCAACTCCTACCAGGTCAGTGTGTTTGTTTCATAGTCATCTGTGAAATATTTATAGGAGACTGATTGCTCTTTCATAGAAAGGTTTCCTGGTTCAATGTACTGAAACTCAGAGAAGCTTGAAAAGGAAGACTCATGAAGTAATTTCATACACTTCAAGTGTTCACTGTAGGAGTTATTTTATACACATGATTAGTTGTTGCTATAACTCTCAAACTATAAGTCCAATTATATACTTTTGATCTCACCTAATTTGGTACCATAGACTATCACCAAATAAAAAAGGAAACACTGTACACAAACCTTAGTATTTCAGTATCAAATTCACTTTATCTGCACCTGGTTTTCTGAAAATTTAAAGATCATGTAGGCGAAATGATATAATAGAATATAAAGTTTATAAATATAGAGCGTTTGAGGAAAATATGACACAGAAAAATAAGAATACAAAATACAAAATATTCAAGTTTGTATACAATACTGGATGAAAATTTCTGTAACATTGATAAAAATATAGTAGATAGTGCAAACAAACATAATAATTAGTTGCATGAACCACTGTATTACCAACATAAAAATGAACTCATTGCAAGCTTTATCATGTACAATTTGAGACTAAAGGAAAGACTTACTCTACTGTTCTCAAAAGAAAAGCAATGAAATGTTTTCAATATTCACATAAGCAGATTTTATAATAAAAATAAAAATTTATAATAATAAATTCCTTATAGATTTTATTTTAGAAGTAGGCCAATAATACAGCACAGAAAATATACTACATTTATATATTTATAAATTAGCCTACACAAATGACTTCCTAAAACTGCCTAGACATACAAAAGAAACTGCAGTCAATGGAGCAATGGAATGACCAGGACAAGGGCAACACTTCAGACCTACCTGGTGCAGACCAATGTCTGATGGCCATTCTATAAAGAAAACCTGAAAGATCTGACTCATTCTGCTGGCCCTTCTTCAAAAAAGGAAGCAAGCAGTCCTGACAGAAATGCTGCTAAAGCAAGCACAGGGGCCAAGTGACTTCAGAATGCCATTCCATTCTAAATTAAGGGCAAAGTTTATGGGTCATTTGAGGGCAGCCTTGTGTCCCTAAGATGTACTAATCACAAGCAGCAGATTGTAGAAAGCTTGCCATTTCAAAAGATACGATGTTTTGGGGAATAGAGGAGTCCTACCTGCTCAGTCTTTGTAAGAGCTCTTTGTCCACAAGTCTGCTACTTTGGCAGGTGCCAACTGGCAACGTTTTTGTCTTTCCTTTGGAGACTAGCTTCAAGTTCTTAACTTCTTAATTCCTGTTTTACATACCAATTTTTCAAGCAAAGATGGGTACCAAGTGGGTTAAAAGAAGGATGGGTGCCTTTCTTTAGAATCTATCCTGTCCTGACAACAGCTTTCGCATAGCATTAGAGTTATGTGGGCCCAGAATGATACATAATATTACTGGTTCACAAATTAGACAACCAAGTGTTGGCTTGATCACACAACCACTCCCTGATTAGAACTACTGCTGTGTCCCAGGTCGGGTTCATGCTCAAATGCTATCCTTATTAAAACATTAAGCTAAGAATGGAAAAATTATAATTGTTTTGCCTGAAAAAAAAGATTCTAGTCTATAGTAGATGCTGATGTTCAAAAGGCCACTTTTGCAAATCTGAAACACAGGTCCTAATCCAAGACTTTCAAAGATGGAGCCCAGAGATGTTCTTCCAAGACTATTATAAGAAAATCACAAATCAACCCTGTCCTCTACAAATGCTGAATAACTTTCCACTTCAAAGACTTTGTTCATACTTTTGTGCCTTTATTTAAATGTTAGTTCCTTTTTAAAATTTGATTGTGAAAGTCACTGTTAAGAGCAGTCCAATTCCCTTCCTCCTTAGACAAGCATGTTGATTAGCCAGTAGAACATTATCTCTGCCCTCTGAGTTTCAAGAGGATTCAAATCAAATGCACTCATTCTTATTAGCAAACTCTCTAACTGTGCACAGTATTTCCCTCAGACCACAAACGACTTAAGAGATGAGGGCATGACTTGGCCTCTGCTATACTATCTATCTTTTAGCAACAGCTGGCACAGAAAATGCTTAGGAGCTGAGAGCTCAGACACCAAATCTCCTCAGCAGTCTAAATAAACCAAATGTCTGCTTCCTTACTTTAACTATAAATTCCACTAACCTTTTTTATTCCCTTGGCAAACTATTGCTTTCATTATTAACAGTAAACAGTAAAATATGGGCAATATATCTCCTAATTGGTTTTCTTCTTTTTGTTGTTTTGCTTCTTATTTAATTTTCTTCTGGTTTCATATAAAATAATTGGTTTTCTAAAGACATTTTCATATATGTAAATTGTACTTTTATTTTCCATTTTTCTTTACTTTTATTTTTCTACATTAACCCTAAAACAAAGCTATATGTGTTAGCACTAGACTAAATATAGACTCTTGTGTGGTATGTCTGAAGAATTTTCTGTTCATCAAACTGATTTATAGCCTTTAAGACCATCAACCTGTAAAATGCACACATTTTTATCTGCTTTATAACCATTTACACACAGTTATTTATTTAAGCAGTCCTCAATGCTTGTTCACTTAGGATGGTTCCATATCGTTATAAACAAGAAAAAGCACCCTCCTCTGTATTTTCATACACATTTCTTATTATTTTATAATATTAAGTTTTGGGAATGAGTCATTATTTGATAACTTGCCATCCAGAAGGATGTGATGAATTTCATTTTACCACCAGTATAATAAGAATGTTAAATGACAGAATGGTTGCCTCAACTGGCAGTAAGGGGATTAGTAACAGAAGAAGGAATCACAGCAAATTAGTGAAGATAAACCTTTAAAAGAATATATTTGAAATAAGATGGCAAGTGCAGAATTTTCTACTATACTGGTCTTTCTAATTTGGGGCACCATGATCTTTTATATTTAAAAGAAAGAACTTTTTGTCAGGCATGGTTGAACATACCTTTCATCCTAGCACTTGAAACACGGAATAGGAAGACTGCTCCAAGTTCAAGATGAGTCTAGATAAGCCACATAGTGAGTACCAATCCAGTGCAGGCTATACAGCTAGACTATGTCTCAAACAAATAAACAAGAACAAAATTCTTTCTTAAAACAGTGCCTACTTAACATATGTATGTTTTTCAACTCTAATTCAGTAAGTTAAAAATGGCACCTCATTAATCTACAATTATTTTGTTTTAATTGAACTATATATTTTTCTCCACTCTACTCCCTTCCTTTCCCTTCCCCTCTACCCTGTCCCATAGTCCACATGTTCCAAATTTACTCAGGAGATCTTGTCTTTTTCTACTTTCCATATACATTAGGTCAATGTATGTCTCTCTTAGGATTCTCATAGTTGTCTAGGTTCTCTGGGAGTGTAAATTGTAGGCTGGCTTTCTTCACTTTATGTCTAAAACCTACTTTTAATGAGTACATATGATATATGTCATTCTGGGTCTGGGTTACCTCATTCAATATGATGTTTTCTACATCCATCGATTGGCCTGCAAATTTCAAGATGTCATTTATTTTCTGCTGTGTAGTACTCCATTGTGTAAAAGTACCTCATTTTCCTTATCCAGTTTTCTGTCAAAGAGCATTTAGGCTGTTTCCAGGTTCTGGTTATGACAAACAATGCTGCTATGAATATAACTGAGCACATGTCCTTGTGGTACAATTGAACATCCTTTGGATATATACCCAAAAGTGGTATTGCTGGGTCTTGAGGTAGGTTGTTTCCTAACTTTCTGAGGAAATGCCATACTAATATCCAAAGGGGTATACCAGTTTGCACTCCCAACAGCAATGGAGAAGTGTTCCCTTTACCCTGCATCTTCTCCAGCATAAGCTGCCAGCAGTGTTTTTGATCTTGGTCATTCTTACAGGTGTAAGATGGAATCTCAGAATTGTGCTGATTTTCATTTCTCTGATGGCTAAGGATGTTGGAGAATGGATCAATGGTTAAGAGCACTTGCTGCTCATCCAGAAGACTGGAGTTCAGTTCCCAGCAACCATATGGTGGCTCACAATAACCTGTAGTTTACAATATTTGTTCACTCATTGAACACGCACATATAGACTAGATAAAATCATCTCTCATGATCCGTTTTACATAAAACAAGACAGTTTCTCTTTTCATTGATATGCACATTCTGTTAAGAGTTTTAGAAGCATTCAAGGATATTTTCTTCTCAGAAACATAAATCTTCTAAAGACATGAACTTTAGAACTACTCTCTTAGAATCTTTTACATATATGATCTTTCTATTCTTTGGTGATGTGGCCTCAGATAATTTGCCCTCAATAATCTCCTACCACTCAGAGTAAGTCACTCCTATTAAACTCATGTGGAAGACATAAAAAGATGGAATGAATGTAGAAGAGAAATTTCTTCTTAATAAGGATTCCAGAAACAAAGAGGGAAAAGAGAGAAAAGAGTGGGGGGNAGTGGGGGGGGGGTGAAAGTGTCTAAATTCATTATATAAATGTATGAAACTGTGATTAAAACAAACAAACAAATAAATCTATGAAACACTTTTATTTCCCTACATCACCTACTTTTTACATCTCCCCAGGAAAAAAAAAGCTTGGTTTCTAATAGGTCTGGAAGAAATGAAGATATTTTGTGTCTCTCAATTTAATTTTAAGATTATTGAAATATTAGACCCCAAAGAAATGGAATCTTATGTTGCTAGAAGGATAAAGTACCAGAGTGGTAACTTGTCTCTAGGAAAGTGATTTCAAATAGTTCTAGCGTCTCAGACCACTTTACACATGAAACTGAAGTCTAAACAATGCTGGGTCACTGGTGTGTAGAACCAAATGTTGGTACAAGTGTTCTTAGCCCTCTATTTAAACTTCAATCCTATTTCAAGATCCTTACTTTTGAACCAGTTCACTGGGTCTTTTTTTCTCCTCTTCTCAATGTTAACACGTTAAATAAATCTCCTTTTTCTGTTTTCCACTATTATGTTAGCTCCTTTCATTGAAGACAAATGATCAAACCTGGCTTGGGCCACAGGCTTTGATCCCCAAGTTTTATAACATACTGAATGACTATATCATTCAATGGGGAGAACTGAGGTTTTTGGTCACAGAGTTCAGAGCTCTCAGTTTCACAGCTCAAAAGGCCACCTTAAAAATGATATAACATCTTCTAGGGCCATTATCACCCCGAACACTGAAACAATCTAACAGATGGGATCTTGTTCAATGTTTTCTTCCTCAATATGTTCCTCAAGGGGCAAAAACATTCTATTACAAAACTGGACAAAATTTTATGAAAATAAAAAATATGGAAACATTCCTAAAAGCTTTATTCCTTTCAAAAGCCTTAGAGGGAACTGCACAGACTCTGAGGGAATTAGTATAATAGGTATTAATATCAACATGGCATATTCTCCTTAATGTAGCAAGGAAACAAGAATTCATAGGTGAACAAATGCTTTGTATATGAAGAAAGAACAATTACACATAAAAAATTGACAAGTATCTGGAGAATGTATAAAGAATACATGTAAAATTACAGGAAGGAGGTCCTTAAGTAGACAATCTAAAAAAAAAAGTACAGAATAAAATAAGAAACAAGGGTTTCCAGCTCGCCAAAGCCTCACTCCAACCAGATGAAAAAAAAAATCATTGATAACCAGAGATCCTGTTGGGTGCATCTATTAAACAAGCTCACTACAAATAATATCACCACGTCACCATGTTTTATAACCAGGGGAAAGGTAAGACTGTTATAATGACTCTGCTGGAAAAGCATTTGCCTAGTATGCACAAAAATCTGAGTTTGATTGTTAGGATGAACCAAACATGTGAACATGCCTGTTATTGCAGCTCCTCTCCAGGAAGTGGAGACAACAGAGTCAGTTCAAGAGAATCCTTAGTTACATAGTAGGTTAAAAACCTCACTGTTCAAAAACTCACAGGAGGTGGGGAGGGAGTAGAACTGGGATTGGCCTGTAAAACAAGAAAAAGTTTTTTTTAATAATTAATTAATTAATTAAAAACTACCTGTTTAAGGCCAGACTAAACTGCACAAGACTAAAACAAACAGAAACAAACCAAAGAAACACCAAACAAAACAACAACAACAACAAAAAACTAGGGCGTTTATAATTCTAGGAAGCACAGATTATTTTAATATTTACAGATTTAATCTTACAGAAATTAATGTTTTCCATACTTCTGACACTCTTATGGAATTGATCACTTACATACTTATAAAATTTGCATATCACTGAGGCCAAGCTCTTGGAAGCATATTAACTTCTACTATTGATATTTTTATTTCTTATGATATTCTTCCATCTTGGAAATGGTCAAAGTAAATTTAATTTGAAGCCATGAGTCAGATAACACTTTTAAAATAAATACATGTCTCTGATGGCTAGTGATGGTGAGTATATTTCATATGTCTATTGGCCATTCATGCTTCATCTTTTGAGACTTGTCTTCTCATTTCAATAATATATTTATTGACTGGGCTATTAAATTTCTGGGATAGTTTTTTGGAGTTTTTTTTAAAGATTTTATATTCATGCATACAGTGTTCTGCCTGCATGTGTACCTGTATGCCAGAAAAGGGCATGAGATCTCATTACAGATGGTTCTAAGCCACCACACAGTTGCTGGGAACTGAACTTAGAACCACACTGGAAGAACAGCCAGTGCTCTTAACCTCTCAGCCATATAGTCTATATATTAATCCTACATCAGATATGTATCTAGCAAAATTTTCTCTCTATATAGGCTGTCTTTTCACTTGATAAATTAACTGATTTCCTTGCTATAAAGGAGTTTTTAAAATTTTGTTAAACCACATTTACGTCAATCATTGGCACTATTTCATAAATGACTAGAGTTCTATTCAGAATTGCTTGCCTATGCTAATATACTGAACTATTTTTCCTCTATCAGTTTAAGAGTTCTCATCTTACATTAAGGTCTTCGATCCATTTGGAAATGGTTTTCATACAGAATGTAAGACAGGGATCTACTTCCATTATTCTACATGTGGACAATCTGTTTGCCAGTACCTTTTATTGAAGAAGCTGTCTTTTCTCCAAAATATGTTTTTGGCATCGCTATCAAAAAGCAGATGTCTGTAATAAAAACCACACTGAGATGCCACCCCTGATCAAATAGTAGCCAACAAGAAAAAAATAATAACAAATGTTGGTGAGGCTAAAAGTAAACCCTTATACACTGGTGGAAGGAAGGTAAACCAGCTCAGCTGTTATAGAAAAAATGTATGAAAAGTTCCTCAAAAACTAAAAACAGACTTACAATATGACTCACTTGTACTGTTTTTCAATATATATTCAAAAGGACTCTAATTCAACAAATCATGGGGACACCTGCACATCAATGTTTATTGTAGCACTATTCACAACAACTAAGTCATGGAACTAAGATAGGTACCCAACAATAGAGGACTGGACTTAAAACTATAGTTTATACACACAATGGAATTTTTTAGCCATAAAGAAGAAAGAAGTTATACTATTTGAAAGAGAATTAACAGAAACACAACTAGAAATAATTATATTAAGTCAACTGAGTCAGTCCCAAAAAGACAAATATCATGTTTTCCCTTATTTATGGATTACAGAAACATAAAATCATATGTATATTAATGACATGAGCATAAAAATGAAACTTAGAAAAGGGGGCCTAATGTAGGTATAAGGGGTGAAAAGGATGGTAATAAAGTATGGAGGTATGCTCAAAGTATATTATATACTTGCCTGAGGATGGCTTTGCATAACTCTGTATAATAAAAACAAAACAATAAATGGAAAGAATTTCAAGGAATACAAAGATGTTGTGCTTGAGATTTAACATGGTATGTCTACTTCTAAAAATATATGTGTAACATAATTGACTGTACATGTGTCATGGAATTTTAAGTAGTAAGGAGCAATCATTGCACTTGTTTCTTTAGGCCAGCTCAACACATGCTCTTTACAATTCCTTTCCCCCTTTCCTTTCTATAGTATAAAGGCTGGAAATTTTTTTCAGATTTTCATGTAACCCAATTTTGGCCAAAAGTGATGTTTAAGAAGTCTTCTCTGTAAGATAATGTGATTCTGGCACACCCTCCTTCTATTTGCTCTCTTTCTTCTTGCATGAAATAGAGTCATTTGAACAATCACAGCAACGAGAAAGCCTTATGCTATGATGGCAGACTAGAAAAATAGAAAAGTACATCCTTGAAGACATTCATTCTGAACTATGCATTTCCAAACCTACTCTATGAAATAGCTACATACCTACCTAAGGCTCTATTGATTGCATTTCCTGTTTTCAAAAGAGGTGACTGCAAAAATAATGAACAAATTAATAATGATTACGCTCTCTACTTGCATGAGAAAGACAGATACACACTAAAGATGCAACAAACACATCTTATATTCTACAAAAGGACACTGAAAAGAACAACAGAGTTATCTACATCTCGAAAAGATTATAAAAACAAAAACTTGCTTGCCAGGAGCAAAAGGGAAAGAACACATTATTCTGTCTTCTGCCCAATACTCCCACCTCTATTCCCATGCTAAAAAAAGATTGGAAACCTAGAACATTGTAATGAAAGGTAATTTCTTATCTTTATGAAAAAAATTAAAAAGAATTCACCACAGCCAACTATTGTACCAGGGCTCAATTATTACTAAAACGAATAAAAACTTGCCCCATATTATGGATATGCTAATGGACATAGCCAAGGTTACTTTACCAAACCAACCAGACACAATTCAGTGACTACATAAGTGTATCAGATATGCTGTTGCATCTGACCTGGTCTGATCTTCCAAGTCTTCTGACTAAAATCTATTTTATTCCTTTCCATGTAGTAATCACCTCACTTCCAGAATAAAGGGAAAAGCATCATGATGTCATTTGTGATCATTAAAAATTCTCAATGCAATTATGATCTCTGGCAAAGATCCCAGGAGACCAAATCAGACTATTGTGTAATTCACAGCTTCAAAGTTCAAAGTCTTTAGAGACTAACTGGATCCAAGAACTTTAGAAAGTTACCTCATTATCTGTTCACTTCCTTGGAAACTGCCTCTAAAATGTCTAGCTACAACATTTACTACCAAGAAAAGTCAGTCTTAGGAAATGCTCCTCCTACATACCAATGTTTCTACTAAAAATTTGAGAATTTTCTCTTTGACCAAGCATTTGCTAAACTTCATCATAAAATGAGGTCCTAACATGTTATATTGTTAATTCTAAAACAGACTTTCTCTCTATCTGACCACAAACATTGAAATAGGAGTCAAGTCTCCTGAAGCATACGTTCTTACTTCTAGTTTAATTGAGGTATTCATCTATCATAGAGCTGTGAGAGTAAGGCAAATGGTTTTTTTAAATAGAGAATCAACAGAAATGCAAGTGGCTCCTCAGAAGAATCAAAACACTCCATTAAATTACAAATGAATCTTTTTGAATCATATGAGGGAGGCTCATACATGAACGTTGGCAACATACATGAACGTTCCTTATAAACATTCTTTAGCCTTATGTGCTTTGTTATTCTAGTCTTATATTATTTTTCACATTTTCAGTGCTCACTGATGCAATTAATGCCTGAGAGTAGCTTAGAATGCTTTTATTTCAACTCATGATACCTGAGGAAAAAGGAGGCTGCTTATAAGCTGATATGTAGCTATGATTACTTAAGGAACTGAGAAATGGCCAAATATTTTCAGAATTCCCCAGTCCACCTACGTCACTAAATGCAGACCTAGGGCAAAGAACTGAAGGCGTTTTTTGATTTATGAGGCTAAATACCTGAGTGAACACCAGAAAACAGTCTTATATTTGCATCCCCTTAAAACAATCACCCTAACAACTCAATGTTAAATGCTTAACTTTAATGAAAGGTCAACAAGGGGATTTGACATCATTCCCATGCAATACTGAAGAGGTACCTACACTAAGGACTTGATTTTACCATAATAAAGAGTTCATCCTTCCTCTATCCCAACCGTCCCAGCCCCCCAAGCTCTCCCCTTGAGCAGCTGAGGAGACGGAGCCTCAACTGGCTCCATCCTATAGCCACACTGATGAATATCTTGCATATCA
>LOEQ01006224.1:22976-34600 GCA_001685075.1 Bramus lutescens | reverse complement strand
GGGAGGGAATTGGGAGGAGGGGAGGAAGTGGAAATTTTTAATAATAATAATAAAAATTATACAAAGTAAAAAAGAATTCATAATCTCTTACATGTGTATTAATGAGATAGGTAATGAGCCCAAATTCAAGTGCAAATTTAATAAATTTTAACGAATATGTTTACCCCCAGCTCATAAATAAAAGCCTTTCCTTGTTTGCTATTTTACACTGTTAAGTCTGTGATAATTTTCTCAAGTCTCCTAATTTCTATAAGCATCTTTAACGTATTCCTGTAAATAATCTCATTTACTTTGCCCTTTGTCTATGAGTTAGACCAAATAAAAGAATAACAGGAATAGAAGAAGAATCCCAACTCAAAGGCCCAGAAAATATATTCAACAATATTACAGGAGATAATTTTCCCAGCCTTTAAGAAGGACATACCTATAAAGGTACAAGAAGATTACAGAACACCAAATAGACTTACAGAACACCAATAGAAAAAAAGTCCCCTTGGCACATAATAATCAAATACTAAACATACAGAACAAAGAAAGCATATCAAAAGCTGCAAAGCAAAATGAGAAAGTAACATATAAAGGTAGACCTATTGGAATTATACTCAACATCTCACTGGAGACCCTAAAAGCCAGATATGCTGCAGACTCTAAGAGACAACAGATGCCAGCCAGGCTATACCAGCAAAACTTTCAATCACCACAGAAGAAGAAAACAAGATATTCCATGATAAAGTCAAATTTAATCAATATCTGTCCATAAACCCAGCTCTACCAAAGCTACTAAAAGGACTCCAACCCAGGGAAGTTAGCTACACCAACAAAAACACAGGCAATAGGTAATCTCACATCAAAAGGAAACTACATACATTCACACCAGTACCACCACTACCAACATCAAAAACAACAACAACAAAACAAAGGAAATTAACAATCACCAGTCATTATTATTTCTCAATATCAATGGACTCAATTCATCAATTAAAAAAAAACCAAGCTAACAGAATGGATAAAAAAAATGGATCCATCCATCTGCTGCATACAAGAAACACACCTTGACATCAAAGACACATATCAACTCAGAGCAAATGGTTGGAAAACCATTTTTCAATCGAACGGACCAAAGAATCAAGCTGGTGTAGCTATACTAACATCTGAGAAAATAGTCTTTAGACCAAAATTAATAAAGAGAGATGAAAAAGGACATTTCATATTCATCAAAGGAAAAATCCACCAAGATGATGTCTCAATTCTGAACATCTATGCAGCAAATAGTAGGGTACCCACATTTGTAAAAGAAACATTACTAAAGCTTAAATCAATATGTCAAACCCCACACATTAATAGTGGAGGACTTCAACACCACACTCTAACCAATGATCGGGTTGCCCAGATAGAACCTAAAGAGACGAATGGAACTAACAGATGTTATGACTCAAATGGACCAAATAGATATCTACAGAATGTTTCACCCAAACAGCAAATAATATACCTTCTTCTTAGCATCTCATGGAACACAAACTTGATCACAAAGCAAATATTAAGAGATACAAAAAATTGAAATAACGGCCTGTATCTTATGAGATCATCATAGATTAAAGTTGAAGTTCAACAACAACACAAACCACAGAAAGCCCACAAACTCATGGAAACTGATCAACTCGCGACTGAATTTCCACTAGGTCAATAAAGAAATAACGGGCTGGAGAAATGGCTCAGCGGTTAAGAGCACTGACTGCCCTTCCAGAGGACCCAGGTTCAATTCCCAGCACCCACATGGCAGCTCACAACTGTCTGTAACTCCTGTTCCAGGGAATCTGACAACTTCACACCAATGTACATAAAGTTAAATAAATCATAATAAATTAAAAAAGAAAGAAAAAGCATAAATAAAGACTTCCTAGATTTCAATGAAAATGACCGTGCATCATACCCAAACTAATAGGACACTATGAAAGCAGTGCTAAGTCCATAGCACTAAATGCCTACATAAAAATTTGGAGAAATTTCACACTAGTGACTTAATAGCACACCTTAAAGCTCTAGAACAAAATGAAGAAAATACAATCAAGTGCAATAGAAGACAGGAAATAAACTGAGTACTGAAATCAATAAAATAGAATGAAACAAAACAATGCAAAGAATCAATGAAACAGAGTTGGTTCTTTGAGAAACCCAGTAAGATAGAAAAACCCTGATCCAAACTAACAGATGACATGTTAATATAGAAAAGCGACCCCAAAAATTATACCAGGGAACTCCTACTGCTGAAAAACACCTTTAGTGAAATGGCTGGATACAAGATTAATTTTCAAAAACCAGTAGCCCTCTCATATGCGATTGAGAAATGGGCAGAAAGGAAATCAGGGAAGCAACACCCTTGATAATAGCCACAACAATAAAAAATATTTTGGTGCATCTCTAATCAAGCAAGTGACCTGTATGACAAGAACTTCAAGTATTTGAAGAAAAAAATAGGAAAAGATATCAGAAGATTGAAAGATTTCCTATGCTCATGGATCAGTAGGATTAACATAGTAAAAAGGCCATCTTACCAAAATCAATCTACAGATTCCATGCAATACCCATCAAAATTACAATACAAATCTTCACAGATCTTGAAAGAAAAATACTCAACTTCATATGGGAAAACAAAAAAAACCCAGGATAGCTTACACAATCCTGTACAATAAAAGAACAGCCTGAGGTATCACCATGCCTGATCTCAAGCTCTATTACAGAATGACAGTAATAAAAACAGCATTCGATATTGGCATAAAAATAGATGCATTGTTCAATGGAATCAAACCTAAGACCAGACATAAATCCACACAACTATGGACACTAGAGCTTTGGCAAAAAGCCAAAACTATACAATGGAAAAAAGAAAATCTTCAACAAATGGTGTTACCATAACTGATGTCAGCATGTAGAAGAGCAGAAATAGATCCATATCTATCACCCTGCACAAAAAGCTAGTACAAGTGGATCAAAGACCTCAACATAAATCCAGTTAGACTGAACCTGACAGAAGAGAAATTGGGAAGTAGTCTTGAATGGATTGGCATAGGAAACTACTTCCTGTATAGAACCCCAGTAGCACAGATACTGAGATCGACAATTAATAAATGGGACGTCCTGAAACTAAAAAGCTTCTATAAAGACAAAGGGCATTGTCACTAGGACAATACACAGACTACAGAATGGGAAAAGATCTTCGCCAACCCCACATCTGACAAAGGGCTGATTACAAGAATATATAAAGAACTCAAGAAACTAGACATCAAAATATCAACTAATCCAATTTAAAAATGGGGTACAGACCTAACCGGAAAACTCTCAAAAGAAGAATCTCAAATGGCTGAGAAACACTTTTAAAAAATGTACATCATCCTTAACCATCTGGGAAATGCAAATCAAAATGACTCTGAGATTTCACCTTCCACCTGTCAAAATGGCTAAGATCAAAACCACTGATAACTTATGCTGCGAAGGATGTGGGACAAGGGAAAACTCTTCCAAGCTAGTGGAAAAGTAGTTGATATTTTGATGTCTAGTTTCTTGAGTTCTTTATATAGTCTTGTAATCAGCCCTTTGTCAGATGTGGGGTTGGTGAAGATCTTTTCCCATTCTGTAGTCTGTGTTTTGTCCTAGTGACAATGCCCTTTGTCTTACAGCCACTTTAGAAATCAATATGGTGGTCTGTCAGCAAGATATCCCAGAGGAGTTTCGGTGAGGGTCCAGCATTGATCAGTGTGGCAGAGGCCAGACGCCTTGAACCTGATAAACAAAACACTACACAATTTGCAAGTAAAGCTGTTTGGTCAAAAGAGTATCCTGCACAATACACCGCAGCTCCCAACATCACTAAGACAAATGAAGAGGTGACAGAGAAGTGGGAAAGATAGAATAGGAGCATGCTTTTTATTATTTGGTTTTGTTTTTAATTAATATTCCTATGTTTTATTTTTATTATTTCTTTTTATGTTTTCCTGGGGGTGGAGGATGCTGCAAGGGAGAAGGGTGGATACAGAGGAACTGGGAGATGGATGAGACTGGGATGCCTGATACGAAATTCCCAAAGAATCAATTTATAATTATATAATAAATGAAGCTGAAGTGTGGTTTATCACAGTCGATGGTTTGGTGGAGGGGGAGGGAAGGACTCAATTATCTTTAATTGATAACTCAGGGCTAGCTACTGGATGATTGACAGTGCTCTTAACTGCTAATCCATCTCCGCAGCCCCAAATAAGAAAAGTAACCAGTGGTCTCTTCTCAAAGTAAAGTCTTTAAAATCAGTTAGCTCTTTATACCCTTGACCCTGTGATAAATGAGGAGGGCAGTGCCTGAGACATACTTAGAACATTTTTTCTACTGTCTTGTTCCAAGCAGTTGGCTTATTTTTATAATTGTTTGTTTATGTATTAGGGGAGTCTGACTGTGTCTGCGTGTTTGAGTGTCCTTGTATATGTGGTAGTCAGAAGGTGACTGGTGTTCTCCTCTAAAACTCTCTACACTTTTCTTTTAAGGCAGGGGTCTCTTCCTGAACTGTGGCTGTTTTCCTGGTGAAGAGTGGAAGCCTAAGCAATCCCCTTATTTCTTCCCTCTTAGAGCTGGATATGTGATTTCAGAATAATCACCACTGAGCCACCTCTTTGATCCCTAGTTGACTTGTTTTTATTAAGCATAGTCTCTTTAACAGCTATCCCTCTCTTGGCTCCAGTTTTATGAAAGCTACACGCCGTAACTTTTGCGAAAACTTCAAGTTTTCAATTATTTTTCCTTAACTTACTGTTTTCAGTTCTCACCATAAATCTCTCTAAAAGCAGCAAGGAAAGCCCATATTGCAGAATGAATGCTTCACTGTGTAGAAATACCTTCTACCAGGCTAATTAGTCTATCACTTTCAAATTTAACCTCTCATGAAGTCTTAAGGCAGAAGCAAAATGTAGAAAAGTTATTTCACACATATGAAACATGAATAATCTCTAGTCCAGTTACCAATGGAATCCTCATTTCCATCTGAAATATCATGAGCAGTTTTTCCTGTCCACATCCCTGTGAGTATTCTGAGTTAAGGTTCTAGCCAAATCACCCATTCGGCTCTAGTTATAAAATTCTGGGGCTTTTCTTAACCCTCATTTCTATTTCTCCCCAAATTTTTATGACACACATGTTCTAAAACCATCTTACCGACAGTCATGCCAACCATCACAGCAACAATTTCTCCTCTCTGGCACTTAGTTTCTGTGCAAGATATTTTCTTTTCCATCACTGTGACAAATACCTGAAGGAATAAAGTCAAAGCTCACATTTTCAGAACTTTCAGTTGGGAACTGGCTATGTTCATATTTCTGGATCTGTAATGACGTGAAATATCATGGCAGGAAGGCACAGTAGAAGAAAGCCCTTCAATGCATATGAGCCAGTAAACAGAGAATATTGTTCTAACAGCTCTCTCCTTTTAATTTATTCCATCTGAGTCTTGCTTATGCTGGTGTTCCTCATATGTGAGGTGAGTTTTAATTTCCTCAATTACTTCTCTCTGAAAATTCCCCAAGGTCACACCCAGAAGTGTGTTTTATCTTCTGGACATCTTTCAATCCAATCAAGTTAAAAGTCAAGATTAATCAGTACAGAAGGGGATTTCCTTAACTTCACAAAAACAATCTGTTCCTTAAAAATTACTAATAACATCATATTTAATTGTTTGAAACACGAAGCACTCCCTCTAATTCAGAAACAAGGCAAATATGGAAATTCTACCAAGGAAATAACCAAGAACCAAAACTGCTTTTGTTTGCATATAACATGGGTGTTGCAGTAGAAAATATCAAAGAATTGACAAAACAGTTCCTAGAATTAGTACAACTAGATTTCATGATATAAGGTTAAGAAACAAAATTCCATGTTCTTTCTATATTATCAGCAATGAACAATCACAAATTGAAGCTTAAAACACATCACAATTTATCTTGGCTTACTTTTGATATTAGTTACAATCTAATAACATTTATATAAGATGTCTATTATGAAAACCCTGATGAAATAAATAAAAGGACCAACAAAATTAAAGTACTTCTGGAATCAAGGACACAGAGACCCAATATTTTCAAGGTATCCCTTTCCCCCAAAGACACATTAAAAAACTTATTTTATGCCTCTGAAATTTATATTGAAAGGCAAAAGTTATGGAATAACCAATTCAATACTAGAAAAGAATAAAGGCAGTGAATATTACTATCAATTTCAAGACTGTATCAATTACTTGTCTCATTGCTGTGACAAAATACCTGACAAGAGCAACTTAAGGAAGAATTTATTTCTTATTGCAGTTCCAGGGGATATTATGCAGCATGGCAGGAAGGAACAATGGCAACAGCGGGAAACAGCTGTTCAAATTGTGTCCACAGCAGAAAGAAAACACAGTGATGAATGCCTGTGCTCAGCTCACTTTCTTTTTATTTATTCAGTCAGGGACCACAGTTCATGAAATAATATGATCCACATTTATGTTGACTGTTCCTATGTCAGTTAACTTAATCAGGGCAATATGTCACACATGGGCCCAGAGACTGTTTCCATGGTGATTCTAAATATCATCAAATGGAAGGAGATGGGGAAAGGGAAACCATGACCAGAATATATTGTATGAAATTTCATTAAAATAAAATTAACCCCCCAAAGACTTACTATAAGACTAAAGTAATAAAAAACAATGTGATATTTGCAAAATAATAGATTAGTCAATGTAATAGAATAAGTTCTCATAAAGGGATACATATTAATACAGCTAACTTGTCTTTGAAAAAGGACAAAAGAAAACATAATGAAGAAAACATAAGTCTTTCATTTAAAGCTTACAGAAATGGATATCAGAATGCAAAAACAAAAATGAATATAGAAATCCAGACTATGCATATGGTTATATCTCTTAAGTTCCAGCAATCAGGAGGCAGAGGCAGGCAGATCTCTGTGAGTTTGAGGCCAGCTTATTCTACAAAAAAGTTCCAGGACAGTCAGGTTTTCACAATGAGATCCTGTCTCAAATAAAATATAGAGTTGATATATGTAGTTCAGTTGTTAGGGTGTTTGCCTAACATACATGAAGGCCTGGGGTCAACTTGAGGAATAGATAAAAAGGCTATACGCAGACTTCACACACAGAGCAATTAATTTTTAAATGCATTGCTAACTTAAAATGGGCCACCATGTTATGTGTAAAATATAAAACATTAAAACTCCTAGAAGATAACAAAAGGTAACCTAGATGACTTCAGGTATGATGATGATGATCTATAAAAGAAACAATTAGTAAACTGGGCTTCATTAAAACATAAACCTTAGGCTCTACAAAAGACATTGTCAGGAAAAATAAAAAGAAAATATACTTGCAAATTATTAGATAAAAGACGGTTAGGCCAAATATAGAAGTACTTGGTTTAAAAATGGCTAAAGGGGTGGGAGGTAGGGGAGCACGCCTTTAATCCCAGTACTCAGGAGGCAGAGGCAGGAGGATCTCTGTGAGTTCGAGGCCAACCTGGTCTACAAGAGCAAGTTCCAGAACAGGCTCCAAAGCTACAGAGAAACCCTGTCACGAAAAAAACAAAACAAAAAACAAACAACAACAACAACAAAAAGCTAAAGGATCTAAAGAGACAACCCCTCAGTCCCTCAGTAAAAGAAGAAACACAGATGGAAAATAATCATATGAAAAGATGCTCAGCATTATATGTTTTTAGGGAAGCTCAATTTAAAGCAACAATGGAATAGCACTATACATATAGTAAAATAACTAAAATAGAGAACACTGACACTACTGTTAATGCTGTTGATGCAGAATAGGCCTCTCGTTTGCTACCAGTGCAACTGAAAATATAGTACAGTCACTGTGTATGCTGTCAGTTTCTAGCAAAACCAAATTTATTCTTAACATAGAATATAGCACTCACATTCCTTGGTATTTACTCAAAGGAGTTGTGAAGTTATGGTGTGGGAAGAGGCAAAAGGTTATAGAATATTGATATTTACACTAGCTTTATTTACTATTGCTAAAACTTAGAAGTAACAAAGATTTTAGGAGGTAAATAGATAAACTGTGACATAGCCAGGTGAGGTGTTATTACCCAGCACTTAAGAGAAATAAGTTATCAAACCATGGGAAGACATGCAGGAAGTTGAAATGTGCATTACTAAATGAAAGGAATGGGGGGACCCACATAATGTATGATCCCAAGTATACAGTGTTTTGCACAAGGTGAAAATATGGAAGTAGGGGAAGGATCAAAAATTACTAGAGGTTAGAGTAAGTGATAAACATGTGTTGTGGGAGAGAATATGTGTTTAACTATGTAAAGATGTGCTGCATTTGTTTAATTATGTAAAGGTGTGTTGTTGTTTCACCTGGCCTGCCTAAGGCACCTGACTGGTCTAATAAAAAGCTGAATGGCCAATAGCTTGGCAGAGGAGTAACGGGGTGGCTTGTGGGCAGAAAGAAAAGGGAAGCCAGCCAGCCCACTAGAGAACTGCCAATTGGGGGGCAGCCAACCAGCAGGGCTAGCTAGACATGGAGAAATCAGGAAAGCAAGATGGAAAGTATGTAGATGAGGTAAATGAGACTGGGGAAAGCACATAGATTAATAGAAATGCATTAATCTAAGTAAAAGAAAAGAAAGCTAGCTAGAAACAAGCCTAAGCTAAGGCCAAGCATTCATAATTAATGCTAAGTCCCTGTGTCATGATTTGGGGGCTGGCAGTCCAAGAAAGCCTGCTACACAGATGAAGCAAAGA
This sequence comes from Bramus lutescens, assembly GCA_001685075.1. Taxonomy (NCBI): domain Eukaryota; kingdom Metazoa; phylum Chordata; class Mammalia; order Rodentia; family Cricetidae; genus Bramus; species Bramus lutescens. The sequence continues at coordinate 25,810 of LOEQ01006224.1, read as the reverse complement.
AGATTTGTAGGTCTATGTGTGATTTGACAAACGGGAATACAATCATTACACTTTTGTCCAAACCTATACAATGTTTAACCGAAAGAGAAAGGTCTATGTAAACAATACATCTTAGGTGATAATGATGTGTCGGTGTCAAGTTTATCAGTTGAAACAATGGTACCACTGTGGTATCCTATAGTGCAGGAAATACAGGAGGCATATGAGAACTCTATTTCCCACTAATTTCCCTGTTAACATAAAAGTTCTCTAAAAAATAGTACTTCTTGATTAATTATAGCTGGATACTAAATAAGAATCTTAAATAGATTCACTGAGAAATAGTATTAATCATTTAATAAAACATGCAAAGAGAATACCATCAGCTTCACCCTCTCTGCCTTTAAACTTAGGTTTCAATTCATTCTTTTCTCTTCTCTCTATTTCCCTAATCCCACTGTTTTCTGTTCCCTGCTCCATTAATATCTTCAGTGACCTTCAGTCATGCCTGTGCTTTAACGGGCTTTTCAACTCTCTTTGGCAGTTAGTTAAAAGTGCTTCCTAAAGGCAGAGTCCTATGCATAAGCCAAATTAAAAAACCTTTATTCCAAATACCTGCAATGTCGTTCTAGTCCTAACAATGATAATATGTCACCAACTGAAGAATATAATTAAGAATATAATGTGACATAACCATCCCCAACTAAAAAAGGAAAATTTCTTTGGTTATTAAACACAAGTATCTTCTCTTGCTTGTGTCCTTTTTTCAAGGGAAAAAAGTGTAAGATAATCAAAATGGCTTGGTATCATTTTCTTCAATAAATGTGTGCATGAATAAGAAAATACGTAGAATTTTTTAAAAAAATATTCATGGAGTACTCAGCCTTTCTGCATCTCAAACTTTATTCCTAAGCATCAAACTCTTGAAGCATTGTTTTTGGCAGGGTGATCATTTTTAAAGTTACATTGAAAAAACCACTTTACATTTAAGTGGACAGAGAAGTTAAGGGAAGAGAAATAGGGTTACCAATGACTAGGTCAGGTTCTCTGCTTTTCAGACATGGACTCTGGATCAATCAAGTTGCCAAATCCTGAGTCATTTTTAAGCAACAGAAAAAAAATCCATTCTTTAATAAAGTCAATATTTGCTAAGGATCCTCTTGGCAATGGGTAAATCCATTCAGGAGATGAAAGTTGGGGACAGGACTGATGAGACTGAGCAGAGGTAACTGGAAGGTCAGTAATACTGTTGTAGTTAAGAGAGCTGTCAGAGACAAGATAGCATAAATAGTCAGACCAAGCTGATTAAGAATATAGTTCACAAAAGTTTCATTAGCTGAAGGCTCAAACCACCTTAAGACTCAGGAGTACAATATAATGTAGTTTGCAGTTTTCTTTATTAATGTGTTATCCTTTACAAATAATACCTAGTAAGCTCTGTTAATTTTTAGTATTTCCTAAATTCAAACAGCACCTTATTCATGTCTTTCTGCAAATGACAAATTACACATTCCAGTATACACACTGACTATTCACTAGCTTAGGTCTCTTTTAAAGAGTGCATTTTTATGCTCATTTTCCTTTTATCTACAGATTTTTTTACACTTCTTTTATGAGGATAAACTGTCACTAACACATAAGAGTGTATCTTTGTTCTCGCTCAAAAAAGTTGCTTAAACATCAAATTAAAATTCAAAATTTCTTCTCTTACTCCATGAACTCCATTCAGGATGACTTATCTTTGTAGTAACATTTAATAGCTTGCAACTAATAAGTTTATTGGGCACTCTCCACGTGCAAGGTTGCTATTTGGGTAGCAAGAGAGAAAAATAAGGGCAGAGCTAACAAACAGATAAATGCATGGTTACATTCTAATTTTTGCAGTAAGTTAATGAGTCTGGAAGCATGAATAGGAGTTCGCTGGGCTCTTGGAAAAGGCGAAAGGCATCCCTAGCATCCCCCTCACTAGTTTGATAATATCATCAACCAAAACCCTTTGAATAATTGGAGTAAAGAAGTGAATAAATAAAATAATAAGAAAACATGAGGAAACTCTGTTTAAGCATATTTCAGACCTGAGAGTAAATATTTATAAAACAATTCACAATCAATAAAAAGGGGTAGAGTAGGAGGTTTATTATGTTGTATTAAAAGTTAAAACAAATGAGTTAAAATATAAACATCTGAGCTTGGGACCACGTATTCCGTCTTTTATAAAAGTTCATAAAAATGAAAACGAAAGCATACAGGCCTTTATCGAATGTCAGAACACTTTCCCTAATGTTATATATTCTTAGCATCATTGTTAAAGTTTCTAAAGTCAGACTGCCATGTATCCGGCTGCACCATACCCTTAGAATACACTCTTCCTTGATACAATGAGCACTAGTTTAGCTAAAAAACTTCAGTTACTGATTTGTACAACTTCAAGTTTTTCAAAGTCTGGCCTTATACTGTAACTATCAAAAGGGATTCGTCTAGCTCAAAACTTTGCTACTCCACCTCTTCAGTCACATTCACTTATTTCTTCTCAAATTCCATTAGTTGTTTTCTCCCGATGGAACTCTTAAAAATGTATATGACACACACACACACACACAAAATGGCTGCAGTCAGAGCACGAACACACACACCAATATCCAGTCACATTCCTATGGGGGATATTCTTACTCAAAATCAACAGACCAAGAAAAAGAAAAAAAGCCTCTGCAGGAAAGTTCCAAAGTCTCTCCATTCCTCCAACTCCAGGCCCTCAAAGATTCTCCACCCCCTAGGGTGGCAACGTGACTGACTTCTCAAGCACGAACGCGCAAACACACACACACACACACACACACACACACACACACACACAC
>LOEQ01006224.1:3206-14387 GCA_001685075.1 Bramus lutescens | reverse complement strand
TCCTGGACCTGGATGGAGGGGGGAGGACCTTGGACTTCCCACAGGGCAGGGAACACTGCTCTTTGGATTGGAGAGGGAGGGGTGGGGGAGGGGTAGGGAAATGGGAGGAGGGGAGGAGGTGGAAATTTTTAATTAAAAAAGGTAAGATATAAGCACTAATTAAGTCTTTACAGTGATATATTCTTTCATCTATGAATTTTAAAATCATTTCAGTGTTAAATTCATTCTGACAATGAAATTTTATATTTTACTAATTTTGTCATATTTTTATACATGTTTATTTACTTTCTAATCAAAATTATATATATATATATACAAGTGTGTCTATATGTGTGTACAACATGAGTGTACAGGTGTCACTCAAGGCAAAAAGAGGGCACTGAAGCCCTGGAAATAGAGTTACAGTTGCTTGTATGGCCCTCAGATCTGCTTCTGAGAAATGAACTCAAGTTATCTGGAAAAAAACCACTAATCACTCTTAACTCCCATCTCTCAAGCCCAGCATGCTTATATTTTTAACTTCTAATGATTGATAAACTGTAAGAAAGCAGGATACAATCTTCATAATTCTTTATAGTTCTGGAAAAAAGACATAATGAATATACATGAGGAAAGATGGATCATATTATGGATCACAAAATTAGAATTATTAAATGTTAAAGAAATGAAATAATAGACAGTATGTTCCCAAAATAAAATTAAATTAAAAATCGATATTACATTTAGAAAAACTCACATATAAGGAAAGTAAATAATATTAACTATTAGATAATAAAATTCAAAAATAGTTGTATTTATAGTAGCATCAAAACTTAAAAAAATTTTCAGAGAAGTAAAATTGAAAATTCTCTATTATATCCTATAAAACAGTGCTAATAGAAACTCACTGAGAACTTACAAAATGGAAATATATACCATGTTTTGTATATAAAAAGTCAACATTGTCAAGACACATTTTTTAATTTTCTATTGCCTGTGACAAAACACCATGACCAACTTATAGAAGAAAGCATTTAATGCTGGCTTACAGTTTCAGAAGTGAGTCAATGACCATCATGACAGGGAGCATGGCAGCAGGCAGGAAGGCATTGTGCTAAAGCAATAGCTGATAACCTACATCTGCTTCACAAGCATGAAGCACAGAAAGAGCTACCTGGTAATGGCATGATCTTTTAGAACCCAAATTATGTACCTAACAGCACACCCCCTCAAACACAGTCACAACTCCTAATCCTTCCCAAACAATTCCTCAACTGGGGACCAAGTTTTCAAACAAATACAATAATTCTGAGAACAGAGCACTTACCTGGAACTATCAGGTGTAGGCTTGAATATTACTGCCCAAGTATTTAAAGTTGCTATGTTTCAATATTCAACTGGAAGTTATTAATTTGTCCACAACAGTTAAGAAATATCAGTTAAGAAAATTCTGCTACATTTAAATTAATTAAGTTAATCTATTTTATAGGGTTTTACTGATATTGGATACTATAAGAATACATTCATATGATTCCAGAGGAAATATCCTCTAATAATTCCAGCCAGAAAATCAAAAACAATATTCTTAATAAAGGGAATTTCTTACTTTTATGGGCTTTAGAGCTAAAATTAGGGAGCCAACCCTATTGTTCCACCCTACCTTGAAAATGTTATAGGCTAGAAGTTTAGCAGTTGAGGAAAGATACTAGATGGGATATAAGACGTTTCTGATCCCCTCTATAGGGACAACAGATGTGACCTAACAGAAGCATAATTACAGAAAACAGTAACTTTTAATACTTTTCTACTATCTTTTCTCACCATGCAAGTATTTCATACATTTATGATTTCTAAACTTGCTAATTGAAATGCTTTTTCAGTTTTATAAAAAAACAACTATTAAGTTAATTTTGTTTTGAGGTTAAGGCAGAATTTCAAACAATTTCAGAAATATCCCTACAAAAACTCTCCTACCTCCTCTTTTTTACTGTATATTGTGTGAAGCAGTATTCTCAACACTGACAACTACAAAATTAAAGTATGTTTAACTCTGAGAATGTTCTTCAACCTACAGTGCCAAATATTTTGGCACAATCTATTTTAGTTTGCTTTTTTGTTATTGCTGTGACAAATACCGTGACCAAAAGTAACTTGGGTGGGAAAGTGTTTATTTCATCTTGAATGTTACAGTCCATCATTGAGGGAAGCCAAGGCAGGAAGTCAAGACAGCTGTTCTGGTTAGTTTTTTTTGTCAACTTGGAAGAAGCTAGAGTTATCTGAGAAGGAGGATATGATGAGGATATAGATGAGAAAATGCCTCCATAAGATTGGCCTGTAGGCAAATATATAGTAAATATTCTTATTTAATGACTGATGTAGCATGCTTTGGGCTGACACTACCTCTGGATAGGTCTTACATGGTATAAGAAAGCTACCTGAGCAAGCCATGTGGAGCAATACAGTAAGTAGTGTCCTTCTATGGTGGTTTGAGAGAAATGGCTCCCATAAGTAGTGGCACTCTTAGGGGATGTGGCTTTGTTGGAATAGGTATGGCCTTGTTGGAGGAAGTGTGCCTCTGTAGGGTGGGCTTGGAGGTCTCCTAGGCTCAAGCTATGCCCAGTGTGTACACAGTTTACCTCCTATTGACTGTGGATTAAGATGTAGAACTATCAGCTCATTCTCCAGCACCATGTCTGCATGCATGCCACCATGTATTGTCACGGTGATAATGGACTGAACCTCTGAAAATGTAAACCAGCTCCAATGAAATGCTTTCCTTTAATAAGTCTTGTGAGACTGTGGTGTCTGTTCACAACAATAAGACCCTATCTAAGTTACCTTCCATGATCTCTGCTTCAGTTCCTACCACCGGGTTCCTTCCTTCATTTCCTGCCCTGACTTCCTTTCATGATGAACTAACTATAACTTAGCAGCTGAAATAAACCTTTTCCTCCCCAAGTTGCTTTTTTTATATTTATTAAGCAGTAGAAACCCAAAAGACATTAGTGTAAAAACTAATTCTTTTCATCATTTTTATTTAACAGCAACTATTAAATTAACTAATAACTAATTATGTTAACCAATTGGTTGCCTTCTCTTGCGGCTGGGACAAACAAGCGGCCTCTCTCCCTACAACATACCTGGGAACAAGCTGCCAAGTACTGCTTTTTGCTGGTGCTGGAACATGGACCCATAATTCAAATACATTTTTACCAGCTTTCTGTTTCTGATGGTTCCTTTCACTGCCCAAGTTTGGCTTTCCTATACCTTTCTCTGTAGACCAGGCTGGCCTTGAATTCTGAAATCAGCCTGTCTCTGCCTCCCTTGTGATGGCATTAAAGGTATGTGCCACCACACCAGGCCCTAAGCTTTTATTTAGTTTCTTTTTGCAAGTTGAAAGTTTTGCTGGGTGAGGTCTTGCCCTGAGGTCATAACTCCTTGCATTCCATTTAGCATCAGGCTTTTTTTCATCATTTTATTGCCTTGAACACAGGATTTAGTTTCAATAAACGTCCTGGTACCACCCTTACTCCTCAAACTATACATTTTGTAGTTTTCCTTGCTCTCAGGCTCTCCTTTTCATTATAGATCTTCATAATACTGGCTATTAATAACCACATGACACAGCCAATACACAGGTTGTTTTGAAATGTCATCTGTCATAGCTGTTAATCCAGAAGTTTTCAATTTACCCTCAGGCAGACATTTTAGACAAGGACAGAAAGGAGCCACTTTCTTCACCAAAATATCACAATGATTGTTTCCTGGACTCATAGTAATATGCTTTGTTGAAACATCTTGAACCAGCTCCCACATTTCAAGTCACCCTCAGCACCACTGCCTTCTATGTTTGTCTCATTAAGCCCTACCTAAAGTGTTGAAATGCTTTTTCAATCTGAAGTCTCAAAGTCCACATTGCTCCCAATAAAAGCATGATCAAGCCTATCATAATACCCCAATCCCTAGTATTATAACTCCTGGAACTGGAGTTATGGATGGTTGAGAATCACCATGTGTGGCTTCTGCAAGAGAAGAGTCATGAGAGATCTAAACTTTTGAGCCATCTCTCCAGCCCCCATGAAATGATAATTTTAAAGAAGATACTGAGAACACATAACTATGAGAATTAAAAAACTGTCTCTTTTCTAAGTGATTGAATAGTTTTGATGGTATATAATTTTCCAAATTGAAATTCAGATTGTCTACCATATATGGTCCACTTCTTTAAAAACTATTTATGCAAAACTTTACAAAAAAACTTTCTGTCATCTACTTTCCCTGTTTCACTAATACTCACCAATAAATTCATTAATGATTGTATGTAATTTCTTGAGCCTTTGCAATAATTTGTAATTCAGCTTTGGTTCAATAATGAAATTGGGCCTAGTTGCACATTTTGTTTCTTGTCATTCCTAAATAGAAAAGTGTAATTAACTGAAAAATAATATTGGATGGTTCATTTTCAAAGGTTCCTTGAACTATCTTAGGTCCAACAAATGAATAGAAACTACATATCTCCTGTTAATGTCTGCTAGTTTGGCTATGTCTGTTTACCCCAACCCAGGTAAGCTATGGCCTACTTATACTAAAATTTTAAAGTGGAAAATTACTAATAGCCAAACTTGTAAACAAGGTCATGAATCTGATTAGTTTTCAAGTAAATGGGATGTAAGACTTAGAGATAAACCCACAAACAGTTTTTGTAGAGAAAATGTCAAATATAATCAATAGAGAAAAAGATAAGAACATACCCCTATGATTGCTCCAATAACTTGAAAAGGATAAACATAGAAAGGATAGTGTTCAGCATTATTAAGATTATTCTCTGCCTCAGTCAGTATGCCTGCCATTCTAGGCTGGCACCCAGCTTTGCAAGGTCATAAAATAAACTGCTTAACTTTCACTACTTATAGAAAGTGTATCTTTGGTAGGTTTAAACTGTTTTATTATAACATTCCATTAGCAAAAACATGCATAGAAACCTTACGCTTGTTTACAAAGTTTACTTAAAGTTGTAATATGGGAAATTATATTGAGCTTAGAATTTGGATGATTTGTTCAATTCTAACAGAGGAAATAATTTAAAAGTTGGCAGATAACCTAAAATTGTGACTTTGAGACAGAGGAATAATAAAGACAGGTGGATACTAGAGAAGACAAAAAAATTGGAAAGAAGCAAAAGGGTGTAAAAGTCAGTCTTCCATCTTACAGACTGATGGTATATTGAAGATGGTCCTACCCTGTGTAGCTAGAAGTCCAACAGAAAATCTGTAACATTTCTGTTCTAAAGATCCAGAAGGCATAGTTCAGAAAAGCCAAGAGAATGATACTAAAAAGGAAAGATAGAAAGAGTTCACCAAATTTTCTCTGTAAATGTTCTTAAATTTGATGGCTAACCTATGAACCACAAATTAATACAGCTCAAAAAAACCTGAAAATTGAAATGTTGCCACTTTATGATATTTAGATATCTAGTCTGAAAACAACCACATAATGTACCTGACTAAAAACAAAACAAAACAACAACAACAAAAACAAAGCCATATCAAAATCAGCTTTTTTTTTGAGACATGATCTTAGAATATAGCCCTGGCTATCCTGAAACTCATTATGTAATCCAGGCTGGCCTTGAAGTCACAGAGATCCTTGGCATCTTTCTCCACAGTGTTGCATAAAAGGTGTGTGCAAATGTGCCCAGTCTCCAAATCACTTCTATTTTAATGACAGATAATGTTCATAGGGAGACCATGACAATTACTTTGCACTTATGATTTTAAAAAATCTGTATTTCTCAAATTATTCATGATTCTTGTTGTCTTCCTTCTTCCAGTCCTGTGATATTGCCATTTCAAACCCTATTTCCCTTTAAGGTCAGTCTTTTAACTTCTATCAGATTAAGAAGTCCCTTAGTTTACACAGAAAAAGAAAAGAAGTTTCTGTGAAGATTAGACATCAAGGGGAACAGACACCAATGATGCGTGTATATAACAAGAATCTTGGAAAAAGGGAACAGAATTTGGAGCCCCAGTTCCTTTTTTATTTTTTTTATTTTTTTATTTTCCTCCTCCCATTTCCCTCCCATCCCCCCCACTTCCCCTCCCCCTCACTCTCAAATCCAGAGATCAATCCGGGTTCCTTGCCCTGTNAGCTGGCCTTGGTGAGCTCCCTTTAGGTCAGCCCCATCGTCTCAGTGGGTGGGTACCCCGAGCCCCAGTTTCAATAGATACTCTCTCTCTTAAATGATTGCTCATTTTCTGGAAACACTCTGAGAAATAACATAAAATGTGTTTAACTGTCACAACATTGCAGTTTATGCATTCTAAAGCATATCACATTGTTTAAATTGATGTTTAAAAAGGTGTATATGAAATTGCTGTTTTCTGACACTTTTTATTTTGTTACAGTATCTCTTTTGGACATTATTTATTGGATTTGCATTTTAATTCAGTCACATGGTAGGAACATAAGTCTTGAGTATGATAATCTCTGCATACTCTGCTTTCTTCTTTTGCTTTAGTCCAAATTGAAAATATACTTGTGGAAATGCTTTCTTCTTCTTTTTTTTCCACATTCAAGGACTGTTCAGCAGTTAAAAAGGAAAAGCTGAAAAAAAGCCCACCAGTGTTGCAACACAGGTAATGGTTTTCCAGTTTTGAAAAGGTGACATTCATTACTCACGTAACTCTCTCTCTTTATTTTTTCTTTCCACTGTTATCTTTGCATGTTCACAGCAGACCTTTGCATGGCTTCTTACATTATTTCTCACAGTTCTCAGAACAAAGAATAATTGTACCCCAAGGCTGCAGGAACAATGACAGTTGTCCTTCTTTTGGTTTAAAAGTGCATCATTGTTTCTACTCTGTGCATTTGCTCCCTTCCTGATTTCCTCCCAGAGTTTCTTATCCTGTGGAATGTTTGCTCCCAAGTTACTGAAACACGCATGATAAAGAAGAGTTTTATTTGTCTCATCAGTACAAATGCTAAATGCAAGTCATTCAACAGTACCACGATGAAGCGTAAACACACAATGTCATTTATAGTGTTCATGGAATTGATATGTAGCATATTTATGAAAAGTACCTGTGTCAAAAGTGTCTATAATCTCCCTTACATTGGAAGATTCACTCAAAAGGCTCACAGGACTCAAAGGTTAAAACTGAATATAGTAGTGAGATACAGCTAGATCACAAAAGAAAACGCCTTAGGGAGAATGTGGAAGAATTCATGTACAGACTTTTCTTTAGTTGTGATATATATATATATATGAATAAATGATATGGATAACTAATTGAGGGACTCTTCCCTAAAGAAGACGGTATGTCCCAATCTAAGCACCCTTTAGTTTCATTTTCCTGACTCAGACTTAACTGGGCTATGAGAGCAAGAAATGGGCAGTTTGAAAAGGAGAATAAATTTCAACAGGTCTATTGTATAGCAAGTTAAACCCAGTTAATGGGAATATATTGTATGCTTGGAAAAATGTGAAGAGAATTTAGGTATTTGCTACCACTCTAAAAATAATAAGCACGTAAAATGATAGGTTTCTTAATTATAATGCTAGATTTAATTTTTCTACAATGGGAATATTTTGAATTATCATGGTGTGTGTGTCTGTATATGTATCAGAATCTTGTACTAGCTGTGTTAATGTAATGATTGCACAATTTCTTATTTTATTACCTCATTTAGTTCTAGTTTGATTTTACTCATTTTTAAATAATTTCCTGTATCATATAAAATTGATTTCCTATCAATAATCTTTGTTAACTGAAAAGGACTTTCTCTTGAGAAGCACATGATCCTATAATAAGCATTCTTAAATCTGCATTAAGATCTTTTCTTAATAACCTACAACTGTGTTTCATGAAAAATGTATCTGCTAAGATTTCACTATTATTTTACTATGTAAGGTAATCTCTTCAGTTTTCTGCATCCATAGGCATATATCTTAAGGAGAGCTAAAGATTCTCTATTTTCTTTGTATATTATTTATTTTTTGTAATATCAGTATTTTATTAAGAATTAACATTTAAATCGTGGTGTCTTTTCTGTTTTATTTTTTCCACATGTATTTTCTATCCTAATGATGAATAAAAGTAGTGAGTGGGGATGTCTTATACCTTTGCCAGGAAGAAAAGTTTTGAACTTTCACCATTAATTATGATATCAGCCTTAAATTTTTCCAGTGATGCCATTTAGCATATTGAAGAGGCTCCTTTCTTTTCAATTTTTCAAAAGTTGCTATTAGGAGTGGTCATTGTAGTATCAAAGACATTTGTCTATGTGTACTGAAGCAATACTTTGAGGCTTTCATTTGTTTATTGAAAATGTTTTAATATTAAAATATTTCATAGACAAATTGTTTATTAAGGTAAATATACAAATAAGCCTTTATTTCTATATGCTTTTATAGTCCTATGCTTCTATGCTAGTACATGAACATTTATTTTAGAGCTTAATTGTCAACCTGATTTCTTTGGAAGGAAGGAAGGAAAGAAAGAAACAAAGAAAGAAAAGAAAAGAAAGAGAGGACTCTCACATGCTGTTCTCTGACTTCCACATTCCAACCACGGTGTGCACAGACCTCCCCCGCTAAATAAAATAATAAATGTTTAAAAGTAATTTAGGATGTGTGTTTGGGAGTTTCTCTGTTTTGCATGTATAACTTCTAAAGGAGAAATTTCTAGGTCATTTCAGAAAATGTGAAATATTCTTTTCCTTTTCTGCCAATTCATCAATGGAGCCATGGTCAATGAAAGAAGGCTGTGCATGCAGATAGGGCTCAGAAGTTCAAAGAATATCAACTTTTATTTCATCTCAATCAATAGTTCCACAGGGATGGAGAAATGACTCAGTAGTTAAAAGCACATGTTGCACTTACAGAGGACCCAGGTTTGATACTCAGCAACTACATAGCAGTTCACAACTCTAGTTCCAGGAGATCCTTAGGCACCAGGCACACAAGTAGTGCACAGGATGGGAAATATGAGGGATCTGGAGTTATGAGTGGGACAGAGCAGAAGAAAAGGAGTGGAATTTGAATAATAGATGATGAATCCTCTATAAAAGAATCCCTGTGGATTTTGGAGAGCTTTTGGCTTTCTCAACATATGAAGGCATTAGAAAGGTGATGCACAAATCTCTGCTGCTTCATAGTTTTCTGTATACTGTAGACAGAAATTTGTGTTGCCCAGTTCCACAGCCATTCAGTCCTAAATAAACACACAGAGGCTTTTATTAATTATAAACTGTATGTCCTACTAGCTCAGGCTTATTACTAACTAGCTCATACAACTTAAATTAACTCATAAGTCTTATCTATGATTAGTCACATGGCTTGGTACTTTTTCTCAGTAAGGCAATCTCATCTTACTTCCTCTTCATCTGACTTTCGACAGCATCTCTGCCTTTCTTCTTCCCAGAATTCTCCTAGTCTGGTCACCTAGCCTATACTTCCTGCCTAGTTACTGGCCAATCAGCATTTTATTAAATATGAATGACAAATCTTTACAGTGTACAAGAGCATTATCCCTCAGTAGTATATATCTCTTCATCTGATTCCTTAAAATCAGTATCATTTATAATATCCTTTACAAGAACCCATTAAACAAAAGCACAGTAGTTCTTTATTTTTTTCAGTGGTAGCAGGAATGAAAGTAAAATGCTGTCTTTTGTAGTAGCCTAAGAAGTTGCCTTCTTCCTTTGGGACTTTCACTCAAGCAAAACTAGGATTCTTGGCTATACTGAAGAAAAATAACTTTCCTGTGCAAATCACCTGCTGTAGAACAATGCAGGCCCTCCTTGTGCATGCTGCCTTGGTCTTTGTGGGTACTATGTTGATCATGTTGATTTAGATGCCCTTGTTTCCTTGGTGCCCTCCATCCCCTCTGGCTCTTCATCTTCAATAAATCACCACAGTTTTAAATAAGCTGGATGCCTGTTGATCTATGGATCTCAGGCTTTTATCATTGAACAAACAACAGGAATCAGAAACTAAAGCCTGACATCGAATTTTTGTTGTAAAATTGAAGTACAGACTGACACTGAGGTACTGTGGCAGCCAGTTAAGCTATATAATCAATGTATTTTATAATTTAGCATCACAATGGCATCAAATAATGGGGAAATAATTGCAAGAAAAAAGTTGCAAATAATCTAAAATAATAGGATAATAGCTTATGGTGAAAGGGCTCTCAGAGTATAAGAAGTTGATAATATCTTACAAATATCACAATGGAAGAATATGAAGGCCTCTTTTGAATGCCAAATAAAGGCTTCTTTGGGTAAATGGACCAGAACATATCCCTTGGAGTGCTGTTTAAAGAATAAAAAGGTATGTATATGTACGTGTGTGTGTATGCCTGTCTGTTTGCCTGTGTGTGCGTCTGTGTGAATATATGTGTGTGTGAGTGAGTATGCACATTATCAATTGTAGAACAAGTACTATTTATGTATAGATAATAATTTGAAAAACTGATGTCAGTATAGGTCATAAAATTAAAATCAAGACTATGTGAGGAATCTATACTCATTAGATATACTCATTAGATGAACCTTTTACATCTCATAATACAACTTTTGGCACACTGAAAAATGGAGCAATAGAAATAAAAGTAATATGATATTTTAGAAATTATCTCGTGGTGGCTAGAGAGATGGTTCAGCAGATAAAAGCACTGGTTGCTTTTCCAGCGGTCCTGAATTAAATTCCCAGCAAGCGCATGGTGGCTCACAATCATTTATAATGGGATCTGATGCCCTTTTCTGGGATAAGTTCATACATGTGGATAAGACACTCATATACATAAAAGACTTTACTCTGATCCTCAGGACCAAGCTCTTTATGATGACTGCATCTTATTCGTATGTGCCACAGCAGCTTTAAAGGCTTGGGACAGGGTTCAGGACCCATGACAGAGAGTGGAATCATATCTCAGGGTTAAACAGGGTCAGAGAGAACCCTTTAGTGACTTTTTGCATAGACTAACAAAGGCCGTGCAAATAGGGATAACTGACCCTGAAGCCAGACGTATAATAATAGAATCTTTAGCTTATGGGAATGCCAGCGTAGAATGAAAAAGGATACTGGGGCCTTTAAAGATCAGATCAGCACCCTTGTCGAAATGGGCCTTGCATACAACGAATGTCGAGACATTTGACTATGGCACTGAAGCATGGGTAGGAGAAGCAATTTCCAATGGT
>LOEQ01006223.1:46436-80899 GCA_001685075.1 Bramus lutescens | reverse complement strand
ATTCTTTATTTATTCTGCATGTTTTATGTTTTGATTATTATATGGTGAGGGGATAAAAAATAATTTGTCTTTGTTTCTTCTCTCTGTTCAGAAAAGTAAAATAATCTTCCTCAAAGATTTGATTTTGCCTGAATATGTTCCCATCACTCAACTTGTTTATTTTATCATGAATCTCTTCCTTTTCCTGTTTTTGTATTATTTTCCCCAAATGTGTTCATTTCTTTCTCTCCCATCCTCCTCCTTCTCACTCAGTCCCTGCCTTCAGACTTTTTTCTTTAATTCCACATTCCCTCTCTCCTTCCTTTCTGCATCCTGACTCTTGTCCAGGAAATGCTTGCCAGAGGCCTTGTCACTCAGCCCCAAGGCCCACAGAAAATCAGTCATTAGAGAAGGAAAGTAGATACTGTCTGGCCTCATTCTGAAAAGATTACTTCTTGGTCCTCCCTCTCTCATTACCCCCCCCCTCATTCCACGTCCCTTTTCCATTTAAATATTGATGCCATCTCACTGGCCACCTCCTAAAGTAACTGTGGCTGGCACTCTGCAGAGGCAAGAGGAGCTGCAGCCTGGCAGCAGGTAAGAGACATTAGGCATCTTTTCCTCCTATCTGTTACATGCTCTCCTGTAGTCTCCGGGCCCCAAACTTGCCAAGGACAGAAAAACTCACGTGCGTGGCACTAGATTTGCTGCCCAGAGAGGAGCTTCCCTTCCCTTAAGAGGTGAACTTTCTGATGCTGTTTCAACAGCTGCCTGGGTGACACTGAAGCAGGGAAAAAGTCAGCCCTGGGTCCTCAAGTGGGGCAAATGACCAACGGCACAGTTGAGATTCTAGTTATCCATGTCTCGTGCTTTAGAGTTGAGAAAAACATACTTATTGGTTTGGGTCTTCCAGAGCTGCATAGTCTCAGCCCATCCAGAGGGCCTTGCCCACTGATCTGCCTACTTTACCCAGGGGAGCTGCATCTGTGGCTGCCTTGCCCACTGGTCTGATGGTTCCAGAATAAGGGCAGTGTCATTTCTGAATTTCAGTGTCACAGCACGAGTTCCTGGAGACTGATGAGGCTTCTGAGTGCTTTGGTGTGCGCCACTTAATTACGTGCCCCGTGTAATTTCAGAACAGTTCTATTTATAGTGAGACTTTATTTTTAAAAAGCTTATATTTTAGAGTAGGAGGTGATGCAAATCATTTTAGGCCTTGTAATGAGCCTTAAAAATGCCTCTCCGTGGAGCTGTAAAATTGGCCTGAACTTCAAATGGGTCACATTTAGATCAAGATGACAGTAATGGCAGGGTTTGAAAAAATGTAAGATGTAGTACGTTTGAGTGAATATGTCTGATATGTGTTGTCGTGTGTGTGTGCATGTGTGTGTTTTATAAAGGTGATTGTTATTATTAGTAAAAAATATAGAAGAAGACAAGGACTTTAGGACATCTAATAGCAATTTAGATTTTTATAAAACATTTAACAGGGTCAGATGGTCTGTCGTAGATTCAGCATGAATTCCACGTTGGGAAGAGATGAGAGAGGTAAGATGTGAGTGTGACCAGTAGCAGAAAGCTGGCAGTAAGGATGTGGTGTTGTCTGTGTTGTTAATCATGACACAGTACCCAGGAAGAGGGGGAACCTCGGGATGTGTACGGGTTTCTGTGTGCACATAGATTGTATCTGTGTGTTTGTGTGCTCATGAGTGTGGGGTAGAAGAGAGGTTATTGTAGGTTCAAGGTCTCTTAAGAGCACAATAACTCCTAGCTTTCCTGCTCTTTGATTATAGTCTAGAATATTATCTTATGTATAATTATTATTTACTTTATATTTATAAAAATATAACAATTATTTTATCTGTTACCTTTAATATTTTCTTTGTCCTTAGAAACTTTCATAAATGTGTACAATGTGTCTTGGTCCTATCCAACTCCCATTCCCCCTTCCAACTCTTCCAAGGCACCTTCCAATACATCTCCCTCCCAATGTCATGAACATATATATATATATATCCATATATATGTATATATTATGCCCCACTGAGTCCAGTTAGTGCTGCCCACATGATCATGGATGTGGGACCATCCATAGGGGCATTGGCAACCTATCACTGCCATACCTATAAGGAGTATGACTCTCCCTCCTACAGCAACTACCAATGGCCAATATCTCCTCAGTTACAGACAAGGTCTTGGGAGCCCCTCCCCGATCTGTGCTGGAGTTTTGTCTGTCTTCATCTTGTGCAGGCCTTGGTCGAGTGACCACTACTTCTGAAATTTAATGTGTGCAAAGCCATGCCAATCAGAAGTCAGAATTTCCACAGCTTTTCTCCCTGCCATCCTCTGGTTCTCATATTCCTTCCATGCCCCTTTCTACTCTTTCTACCTACTTTTCTAGGATGTCCTTCGGCCTTAGGGGTAGGTGGGAGGCTGGCATAGATGTTCCATCCACAGCTTAACATAATTATTTTTCTCTAAGTCAAGACAGAAGTGACTAAAGCTTATAAACCACTTGAGAGGACCTAGAAGGACACCAAAGTTCCATAGGTCTGTCCTAAGAGTGAGTCAGTCCTCCACCATCGAATGTGATGTAACAAATTTTACCTCTCCACTTACCCGGTATTTCCCACACAAAGATTCAGAACAACCCTTACTTCAGGTCATCCAGAAATGCAGAGATTGTACATAGCTTGAGAGTCAGCCCATCACCCACCTAGCTGCCTGACTCCAGCATCAGATCTTCGGGGGCAGTCGTGGTCAGGCTCATCCCTGAGCACAGTGAGAAATCAGGATAATCAGTTGGCTGAATGTTTCTATTTTCTGAGTCTGATTGTTCCATTGTGGAGATACAGCTGCACCATCTCTTCTCCTTTCTTAGCCGCCCCTCCTTGTACTTATTTCTAGTTCATTTTTTTTACAGCTACATTCAGTCTTAATCCTTACACCTATCTTTAGGCACATGCCTGCTTCCTAACATTTGACTGTAGCTCCAGCACCCCGTCCATGTTCCCGAACCTTTAGCTGTTCACCATCACTAGGGGCTTTACACTCATGCTTGTTGAACTAAGCACAAATCATATGAGTTCATGAACACTGAAGCACAAAGCACAAGGCTTCCATAGGTCTACAGCAGGTCCTCTGAATATGTATTATAGCTATTAGCTTAGTATCTTTATGGTACTCCTGACCATAAGAACAACTGGGTGTCTGACTCTTGTGCCTGTTCTCAGAACTCTTCTCCTCCTGTTGGTTTGCTGTGTCCAACTTAAATATGATAGTTTTGTTTCATCTTACTGCATTTTATTTTGTCAAAAAAGAAAATGAATCTTTTGCAACCAAGAAACAGTGAAAAGATTAAATATAATTTCAATACCTAGTACATACTCTGTATTAAAAGAAGAATGAAAACATTGGATTTAATCCTAGGACCCAAAGCAAACATCACTTTTTGAAATACATTTTAAGTGGATACTTTTAAGGAAGGGATAGTGAGATGGTTCAGTGAAAGGAATTTGCTATGTAATCATAGTGACCTGGAGTCCCTGGAACCAAAGTCAAATGGAAGGTGAATACCAACTCTGCAAAGCTGTCATATGTCTCCCACACATGGAATGTAGCATGCCAACTACACATTCATGTTAATTCACACTAAAATAGGAATTTTTAAAGAGCCATTGTCTTTAGGTATGATTCCAAGACCTATGTTAATCCTCTGAAAACTATACAAATCAAAACTGGTTTATTATCAATTAGCTCCCTATTATTTAAATTTCAATGTTGAAAACATGAACTATGAGTCTAATTAGACCAGTGGTTCTCAACATTCAAATTCTGTGACCCTTTAATACAGTTCCTGATGTTGAGGTAACCTCCAACCATAAAATTACTTTTATTGCTATTCCATAACTGTAATTTTGATACTGTTATGACTCATATCTGTTTTCTTAATGGAACTAGGCTGTCCTTGTGAAAGGGTTGCTCATCTCTCAAAGGGTCACGACTCATAGGTTGAGAACCACTGAATTAGACTCTTAACTATCACTATCAGTAATAGAAAACATGGTAGTAAGAAGACTTACTGGCAATAATTCTGTGGCATTTTATTTGCTAAACTAGTATAGAGAAGAATGTTTAATAGGTGCAGAGTAAACATTTACAGGATGCTAAATGTTGGCATATGTGTGGTCTCTTGGTCCGACTCACAGTTCAAGGGTTTTGTCTCATCATCTCATTTTTGTTGACAACTTTCACAAGCCAGGTGCTACAACAGGTTGTCATGTGAGAAGTGAGTATCAATAATTGCTGGTTATGTGATTAGCAGGGTAGATTAATATTCAAAGCATACATTGAAAGGTTTGACTATCAACTGAATTCAAAGCATACATTGAAGGGTTTGACTATCAACTGACTTATCATAACTTTCTATGAAAGGAGATATCCTCCCCACTAAAATAAGCAGACAACAGGTCAGACATGATTGTTTGTAATGATTCAAGCTCTCATCAAATTGCCTATGTACCTAAGGATGACCCTGAACTCCTGATTTTTGTCCCCAACTCCCAAGTGTTGAAACTATATGTGTCATCATACTGGACTAAGATAAAATATTTTACATTAAACAAATATTGTGGTCCCAGGTCAAAGTTTGGAGTTTGCTATTGACAAGTCTCTCATCTAGAGATTGTTGAAACTGCAATTTTTGTATGATTAGCATATTTATCGGAGCACTGATTCTGAAGCAATAATAGACAAGAAGAATTCTGCCAAAGGATCACATTTTACAAATCAGACATTCATGCTCAAATGGCTGTTTAATCTCATCACAGGTTACAGGGACCCTACTTGCCATTTCTGATGGTTCATGCTCAAATGGGCTGGAAGTGGTCAAAGCCAGTGCCTTTCCTTGATCTTTGGACCTGGGAATTGTCCGTGCTAAAGGGTGCTCTCATTGCAAAGTATTTCTGTCTTCCTTCAGAGGATCCCCAGGGAGCTGATGGTGCAGCTGCATGAGCAGTACCTGGGGCTTGCTGCACAAATGATGTCTTTTAGCCATTGGATCTTTAGCAAATTTGAAAAAAATAGTGAGAATTCTGCCAACCTTGGATGTGAAGATGAAGAAACAGCAGAAAGACTGCGTAAAGTAAAATAACTAGATGCAAAGCTGGTGGTAGTTATCGTGTCTACAGAAGAGGTCACGACTGACCATCTGTGGCAAAGTTGGCTTAAATTCAAAGATGATTAAGGAAATACTTTGAGGAGGAAAGATGTTTTCTACTCCATAACAAAATTATTATTGAAATATCCTCTTCAAGGACATCTATATTTTTGACATGATCCATACTGAAATAGTTCTTTCTGTGAAGTACAAACATAATTACTGCCATAGTATGCTCACTGAATGAAGGTCAGAGCTCTCTTACTCACTGTCTGTGAAGCACCGCTGTCAGAGTTACAAAGCCATTATATCAAGCAAGTCACTAGCTTACTTAGTATCTCTTGTGTGTTTGAAAAGGAGCACTAAGTGCAGAAGGTGTCCCTTCTAGCATAAATCAGCTCAACGAGTGCTTAGGAAACACGAGCATGGCAGGAACAAAAAGTAAAGTAAAACGGGAGAGTTTAAAATTGTCAATTCTGTTTCCTTTCCCACTTTATGAGAAATTAGAAAGTCAAGCCACGTGTCTACCAAACTTAGGGTGTGTGAGCAGTTTCCTAGACTTGTTAATAAACCGTTTCACGAACAGATTTCAATTGTTGCGAGAAGAATACCAAACACTGTTCTGATTCTATACCCTGTAACTCATGACCTTCTGAGTCTGACTGGTCCTCCAACTTCGAGGAGCAGTTGCCTGACATGATTTTTAACGTTTCCCCATTCTCGTTAGGCTGCCCACTTCAGCTGCTGTCCTTTGGGGATCTCTAGAAGGAGCAGCTAGAGACAGAAGGGGTTATGTGGTTCTCTTTCAGTCATGTAAGGTCAGCAGCATAAGCAGAAGAGAAACAATGTTTTGTGGGTGGCCTTGTCCTTATGTGCTATCTACCTTTTCTCCTACAGTGTCCCTTCCTTATCAGAGCTGGGAGTGAACATGTTTGTCTCTTTAGTTCTAGCATTTATAGTCAAGGCCCCCTTGAGGAGGACAGGAAGCCTGGGCAGCCATAGGGCATAACAGACAATGAAGCCCAGTGTTTAGAAACATTTATCAGAGAGTACGCTGCCTTGGTCTCTTCTAGCATCATCAATCATGAGACTAAGAAAAAAGTCTCCCAGGAAGAGTATCTCAGTTCTCTTTATCAGTGGCTTTAAGATAATCACAAGATCACTTAATTTTATTGTGCGTGAAAATTACTTTGCAATTAAATCAAGGTTCTTGTGAATGAACTACACAGAAAAGGGCAGATTTTAGGTTGGTCATATTCTTGGAGCCAGTGCTACTATGTAAGGTGGAATAGTCTCTAGAACTTAACTCTGGCAGATCACATCTCTCTATACCTCTGTTTTTGTTAGGATCTTTTCTGAGTCAGCTCAACGGATAACTCCCTGGTCAGGAAAATGGGTATCTCATCCTTAGATACTTGGTTCAGAGTGAGAAGTATCTCTACTTGCTACATGCATCTTACTGGACTCATGTCAGTGAACTTTATGATTTCTTCCTCTTTGTATGATTCTGTATGACGCTAATTTTATATCATTGTAACAAAATAGCTGGGAAAATTAAAGGCAGGAGGGTTTTGTTGAACTCGTGTTTTCATAGGTGTTAGTCTGTGTTGACAGCATTCATTATTTCTGGACCTGAGGTGAAGGAGGCCGTCATGGTGGAAGAACATCAGAAGAAAGGGCTGATCAGCTCATGGGAGTTGGGAAGCAGAGAGAGGCTAAAGACAGAGCTCCAGGGGATACACACCCTCTCCGAGCATGCCCCACTGACCTACTTCTACCAATCAGTCCCCTCACTTCACTACCCCCTAGTAAGAGCCTCAGGTTCGTAATGAATCAGTGAATTAACCCACTGATAAGGTTGTAGCTTTAATGATCCATTCACCTTCCCAAACCCCCAGAGCTGACCTCTGCACCACGGAGAAGCAGCCTTTTACACATGAGGTGAGAGAGGGTCGGTGAGTCAGATCCCAACCACAGCACGTTTTCTCCAGATTTTACATTTAGCAGGCACATCTCTGTCACATATCACCACTAGTTTTCTAGTTTACAATATACTCATCCGCCTAACTTGCTTTACTTTCCCCATCTGGAGATGTTCTTCCATCTATTTATAACTGTAAAGTAATTGTATTAACATGGATCTCTGATCAGAGCCGAGGAGGCGAAGTCGGTGTTTAAATATTTAGCTTAATGGACAAAGAGGGTAGCAGCACATCCCACTTGGAGGGGATAAAGTATCTTTCCTTCCTTTCCTTCAATTGTGTGGGATACCTTTTAGCCTATAAGCTTTCTACTGTCTCCCTCATTGGTTAAGTTTATTACTGCACCATTGTGAATGATAATATTTCTGGATTGTGGCGAGAGTGGGCATCCTTGTTTTCTTCATGATACTCTGTGTAAGTGTATGAAGCATAAATCTAATTAATCTAATCAATGAAAACCAGGAGTCAGAAATGAGGCTAAACCCCTGAAAGATCAGAGAAGCAGAACAGACACAGTCTCTTCCTACCTCCTCTGCTCCCCCTATCAAAGGGGCCTAGGTCCTCTCTCTGCCCCATCTTACCACTTCCGGTGTCAAAGACCTCCAGATCTCTGTGGTTAATAACTAGTGGCTAGCTCCACTCTCTGACTCCAAACAAGCTTTTTCAGAACACAAACAAAACATCACAGAACAAATGTTTTCTTGTTTATGCAGGCACAGGTGTGTGCACACACAGGTGAGGCCCGAGGATAATCTTGATAATTGTGTCTTGGCGTCTTTCAACCTTGAAAGACCCTTTCTTTGAGACAGAGTCTCAAAATAAATAAGCATGCCTCTATGTACAGCTTTTTTTTAAAAAAAAAAAACAAGACAAAACATGGGTTCTTGGACATTAAACCCAGTTGCTCAAGTTTCTGAGGCAAGTACTTTCCTGACAGAGGAGCTGTGAACCTCGGCATTTCTTCTTTATTGTAGAAGGGAATACTTTCCGTTTCTTGCTAAGAAATATGAGTATAGCTACTTGTGAGCCTTTCATAGATGATTTTCACTTAGCTTAGGCAGCTTTTTTTTTCTTTTCCTAGTTTTTGAGTGTATTTATCATGATAGGGCTTTAAATTTTACTGGATGCTTTTGGTACATCACATGAGATGATCATATTATTATCAACAATATTATTAACTTGTAAAAAAATAAAAAAGATGAAATTTATGCCCTGGCAATGCTGAAGCACGCATGAGCAGCCTGTATATGGCGGTTCTGTTGAACTTTTCCATACTGGGTTTCATGGTTTAAGTTGATGAGGACAACTGACCAGGTCTCTTCCTCTAGAGGGCACCAGATCTCATTACAGATGATTATGAGTCACAATTTGGTTGCTGGTAAATGAACCCAGGACCTTTGGAAGAGTTAAGAGCACACTGCTTTTAATTGCTGAGTCATCTCTCATGATATATTTAAGTGATTTCCTCTTTAAAACATAATTCTGATGCTAGGATGGTTAATTTCTACCCTTCATTTGGAATTTGGTAGTGTTAGTGGCTTCCTTTTGGATTTTTTTTTTCCGAAGGATTTTAAATGACCTTAGATTGGCATGGCTCTCATACTTCAATTGGGAAGTTTCTTTGTTCAGTGGATGGTGGTTAATACAGAAACTCACACTGGTCAAACTGCAGAATAAATGTGTGTGGAGTGTCTAGCCACATCTGGAACACACATACATTTCACCTCTACTCAAGGTTCAGGGACTATGATGAATAAGGGGATAGAAAGACTGTAAGAGACAGAACACAAGGAGGACCAGAGTAATAAAGGTCTAAGGACATGACAGGGCCTCTGCACCCATGAACTCCCAGCAGGAGAGTCTGTGTGTGTATGAGATGATGCCAATCAGGGTTCTAGTATGGAGGGGTGAGAGACTCATGAGACTCTATTGCTAGCAGAGGAGCTCTTGATTGGTTACTGCTTCTTGGGGAGGGAGAGTCAGTTATCTTTAAGAGTGTATGCAGTCCCTGGTAGGCTGACAACACTCCAGTGGCTGGCTTTGTACTAATGAGTATATTGCAGCACAAATTGGAATTGGTTTGTCATTTGAGAAGAGGACAGAAAGTTGGAGTTTGTATGGAGCTGGAGAATGAATATCAGAGGAGTGAGATGAGTAGTGGGGGCCTGAAATCAAAATACATTGCATGAAATTCTTGAGGAATTAATTCAAATGCATATTAAATTGAACAAAAATTAAAAAAAAGTCTTTGCCTTTCAAAGCAATCTGCTGGTCAAACAATCCTTCAAAAATTCAAATATCACTTGAAAATATAAAATAAATTAAAACTTCTAAATATAGAAAAAGTCATAAATAGACAAAACAACTTTAAGGAATGAGAATAAAAGCAGAGGTCTTGTACTTTCTAACTTCAAAACACAGTACAAAGTGACACTAATCAAACAAGTGTGGTAACAGCATTATTAAGATGGACATAGAGACTGATAGAACAGAATAAGTAGGTCAGACATAAACCAAGGTGCATGATCAGCAAATGTTTAATGGAGGTGCTAAGACAGCACATGTGAAGAAACAGCTTTTTCAAATAATATAGTGGTGGGGATATTTTTTTATAAGCACAATAACTATTATTGTATCATGTACATAAAAATAAATTTCCAATGAAGTAGTAGATTAACTATAGGACTGAAAGTATGAGACTTTCAGATGGATGCAAATGCAGTGGAAACCTTACAATGTTGACTGTGTAAACGATTTCTTGGACACAATACCAAAAGCCTAACAAAGACAACAAACAAAAATTTCCCTGCAGAAAAGTAAGTGATATAATTAAAATCAATGTATAGAATGAGATAAAATATTATAAACTGAATGTCTAAATAAGGGCCCAAATTTGAAAAGGCATGGGAATGTTTGACAATTCAAGAACTCAACTTAAATGAATACCTGACTTAAATAGACACTACTCCCATGAAAGCATAATATTTCTATCAAACCATGCTTCATATCATGTATTATTATGCAATCCAGCAGTGCACTGAGATACCTCACATCATTTAAGATGGGCACTTTCAATATTTACAAATAAGCGTTAGTGAGGATGTGGGAAAACTGAAAGCCTTGTGAATCGGTCGTGAGAATAAATAGTGGCATGTCTGTTATGAAACTGATAAGAAGGTTCCTCAGAAGCTTACATTTATTAGAAGTGTCACCTCATCCAACAATTATATTTATTTCCCCTCAAATTGAAGACAAGACCCCCAACAATATTTCCATTCATGTGTTTATTGCAATATTATCCAAAAGAGGCAGAAAAGCAGACATTCTTGGAAAAAGATGTGATCTAAGCAAACAGGGTTCTATAATTCTGTCTTAAAGAATGATGCATTAGCGCATGTTATAAGTATGAACACGGAAGATGGCACACTAATTACATGACCCAATCGTGAAAAAATGAATAATAGTATTATGCTTATTAGAGGTATCTAAAGGCATTGGAAAAATGAAATCAGGAATAGAATCCAGTCCAGAGATTGAGACGGGGGCAAGGTTGGGGTGGCCGCTCAGTGGTGTCAAGGTTTAGCCTTGCAACATGATTCAGTTGCAGGGATCTGTTGTACAACTACATGCTTACAGTTAGCAACAGGAAGATGTGCAGTCAAACATTTGTTAGGAGGGTAAATCTCACATAATGTGGAAGTTCTGGGTCACCACAGGTGGTGTTAAGAGGAGAATAAAAAGATAGAAACAGATGTGGCTGCAGGGTAAAGGCTGCTTATTGGAGCACTCTGGGCATATGTGTTGTTACAATAAAATGAACTGCCCCACACATCCTTTATGCTGAGTTAGGAGCTGAATAGGACATTTCTGGTCAAATGAGGGAAGGATTCTGTATATGGTTCTGACATCAAGGCTGGGGGTTCTGCCAGAAATGAAAGAATCCCTGGGAATTCAGAAGAACCTAGCATGTGTTGGAGAAATAGAACAAACAAAAGCCAAATTTTCCAACTTCTCTCCTATCTACAAGGGCAGTCAAGAGGGTAAAAAGCCAGTTACTTTCATTGTTTTATAAACACTGAAAAAGTGAGTAGCGTTTAGCATAGACAATTTGCTTAAGGGATTGTGAAAAGAAAGAATTAGACTTTTCTTTGTGGCTAATGTGGTACAACCTGTTGTGGGCTTCTAGATAAACATAACCAAGACTTGGCAGGATCTGTTGTTAAGTGCAAACCCTCTTAAGTGGACCTGGTAATTGGAGTGACCCTCTGAGTCACTAATGGTCTTTATCCAGAGAAGGGGGAACTTAAGTTTTCTCTTTTCTTGAATAGAGGAGGCATTGTGTGTGGATGAAAGGTGTCCATGGAGGTAGGCACCTTTCCTCTCTCAGAGACTGGGGGATGGGTGCCAGTTCCTTTATGTTGAGAGGTGGAGTCCAGGTCCTTGAGAAAGATGTTTCTCATCGTAAAATTGACAACAGGCTTCCTAGTCTTCTAAGAAATCTACAGAAAGTTCAGAGAGAAGAAAATGGGTTCACATTAGCATTTTTTAAGCAACTGAAAAAAGGAAAGGTGGGACATGCTTGGCTCCCTTTTCAATTCATACTGCTGGTTTGTGCAGCACCTTAGCAATCTCCCATCCCCAAAGCAATGTGGAAGGGTGGGGGGAACTTTGGGGTGATTTTCCCAGTCGTAGATGTGTTAGGGATTCACATGCAAGAGTAGGCATGGGGTCAGCGCCTTGAATTGGGGGCACTGGGGCAGTTAAAGAGGAACTTCTCCAGTCACATAGGCTGTCAAGTTGGGCTCTGGAATGGAGGTTAGTCTGGCCTCTTCACCTCAGCAGTCAAGTCACACTTCCCTAAAGTAGACTTTAGAATGTTCTTGTTGTGTCATCAATTTTAGTTAATAAATAATAATTATTTGAGGTGTGTGCGAGGATTCATTTTAAGTGAGAACTTGGTCTTTTCTATCAACTTGTAACTGTTGATGGATGTTTATTTTGAAGTAACATGCCATTTCTCTCAAAATGACCTTATTTGGCTATTATCTAAAAGCTATCTTCATAAACTATTTTTCCCTCAAAAGTTAATTTCTTCTACTAACTGTTTCTTCCTAAATTCTTTCTGAATTCAAGTCAGGCAGTTATCAGACCGCCACTTAGGCAACCAGAGTCTTTTCTTTTGTTTAGTCAGGGAGAATAAGGCAGGCACAATTTGAAACAAAGGCATGCAGCAACCTGGCCCCCATTCTTTCCTGCTACTGGATACCCTGCCACCAGATCAGTTGCCTTTCAGCAGCATTTAACCCAGACCAAGTGATAATGGTAATAGCATGCACGGGTATCATAACACAAGCTCAAGTTACATTGTCCCATCTACAAACTCTGCTTTATTTTCTGTCATCACTCTTGGTTCTTGATTTTCCACAAGTGAAGGTGAATGAGTCTGTATTGAAATCACTATTTCCGTTGCTGTGTGCAAAGCTCTAAGTAATCAGAAATTGCTGGGAAAGAGATGCCATTTATTTTACTCCTGCACTGGTTTGAAATTCTTTATGTGAATCAACTATATACAAGAGTTGAAAGCATCCCTAACTGCCTTAGGCTATGATGGATCAAACTTGTTTAGCAAAAACTTTAAGTAATGAGTAGACATTTAGTTACTAACAATATTCGAGACAATATTACAAGTCTAAATTGGTTTAACTTTGGCATCAAGAAATATAATATTTGTTTGCATTATTTCCTGAGTGGATCCCTTCCACTCTAATTCATGTGTGTAGTTTATCAAAATCTTATTTGTAATTTTTGGTTCCATTATTTTATTTCTCAATTAAGATTCTTAGGAAGATGTGAATAAATGTCTCTTTACCCTAGATATGGAACCAACTACAGACCAAAGAAAGGATATCTCCAAAAAAGTCAGAAACTAACCCCTAGGATGGGGGAATGTTTTGCTTTTGAGAGAATTACTATGTAATAAATACTAATTAGTTCTTTTTAGTTGAAATACTTTTGGTACTCTTGTAGTTGAAGAGAATTGTTTGCAAGTCATGATCTCAATAATTATTTTTGCTTTTCTTTTGTATTTGATTGACCTGTTTGTTAAAGGAAATAATAATTACTATTAATTCAATGAAATATTAATCTGATAATCCTCAGACAGAAAATAGTGACAGTAACTCTTTTTCTATATTCTGTATCATTAAATAAACCTTAAGTTTCCTAAGAATGGAAGTGTGTTTTGACATTGATCTCTCACAGAAACTAATAAGGTGCCTATAGCATTCCATTTCCCTTATAGATGCTGTATTTACTGGAAGAATAAAAAGAATCCTGTCCAACCCTCACTAAGAGAAAATTACTCCAAAATATTAAGAAAATTCTAATTACAGTTTAAGACAATTCATTAACATAAATTCAATAGACTCATTGCACTAATTTTCCATCCAATTGTCATGGGCATAAGACATTAATTGAACATAATCGCTGTTTATCTTTCTGTAACCAGGTAGAGAAAGGCAAAGAATAGCCTTTGAATTACCCCAGTATATCTGAGTTTTATAAAGGTGACAATTGTTTTGTTAACTCTGTGTTTACAATACAATACAGTTGACTGAAATATTTGCATGTCTTTCAATTCTGAATTCATTCGTTTATAGATGACAATCTGATCTGGTATTTGTTTTGTTTTTGTTTAGTTTTATGCTGAAGTAAGAGTTGAGGGATAACTTGGGAGTTCAAAAACTCTGGTTCCTTACTACATTGTTAGTGTAACAGAAGAGGCGGTTTCTTCTTCTACATTCCCACACCAGAGGAATTAAAATCAGTATTTACGTAGCATTTTTTCTTAAGCAGAGAGCAGCGTTGCATCTGTGGTTCTTTTGGCTTTCAGAACTTAAAAAAACCTGGCTTGCCTGGTTTAGGAAAAATTAAATGAAAAGTGACTTTTCTAATGTCCCTTTAATGTCAATCATATAAAATTATGATTATTTTATTTATAATCATTTATTTCATGCGTACATGCACAAAGTCAGGGAAGAGCTTGAAGTCAGTTCTTTCCTTCCACCCTGTCAGTTTCAAGAATCAAACTTAGATAAACAGATTTGACAGCAAGTGCCTTAGCAACTGAGCCATTTCATCTACTCCATATGTAAATATTATTTTATTACATCATTGTTAATCTAAATGTTTTAAGTTGGGTGATGTCTGAGTTACTTTAATTATTTTTCTATTGCTGGGATAAGACACTATTACCAAGGAAATTCATAGAAGAAAGGATTTATTGGGACCTTAAAGTTTCAGAGGATGAGTCTATGACCATCATGGTGGGGAATATTGCAGTGGGCAGGTAGACATGGTACTGGACCAGTAGCTAGGAGCTTATATCTTGACCCATAAACATGAGGTAGAGAGGAAGATACTGGAAATGCCGTGGGCTTTTGAAACCTCAAAGCCCACTCCAGTGACACACCCCTCCAACAAGACAACATCTCCTAATCCTTCCCAAACAGTACTACAAACTGGAGACCAAATCTTTAAACATATGAGCCTATGAGGCCATTCTCATTCAAACCACAACATATGACATAAATTGACATTAAGTTGCCATTGATCCTTTAGGAATTAAAGCATGGGTAATACTGTATGTAAGATATTCTTAATTCCTCAGGTAGATGCCGTACTGACATGAGTAGATCCTGTAATAGTAAATCAAGAAATTGTACTGTTGGGGTAACCTTCCAGGTTGAAAACTATTTCTAATGAATATTTAGGAACAAGAGTTAACTTAAGCTAGCCTGTTGTCAAGTACCATATATTCTATTATAGTTCAGCAATTTTGGAATTTGGAGCAGTTAACAAAATTAACTTTCGTAAAATAAAATTTATTTCTAGGGTTAGTTTTGGTTTATCCAGAATCCACAGATTTCAGTAGAAAACTCAATTTTGGGCATTCAGTAGTCGTGGTTGGTGGGTAAGATGTTGTGGAATCTGCTGGCCTTCTATCAGATTGCCCAGAGGACCATCAGCACTACTTCACGGAGGAATATTGAAAACAAAGTTCCAGAGAAACAAAAGCTGTTTCAGGAGGATAATGGAATCCCAGTGCATCTGAAGGGTGGAGCCTCTAATGCCCTCCTCTACAGACTCACCATGGCTCTGACAGTTGGTGGAACAGCGTAGGCCATCTATCAGTTAGCCATGGCTGCATTTCCCAAGAAGCAGAACTGACTTCGTCATCCCAGGCTTCACATAATTCAATTGCATTCAGTGCTTGATGGACCAGGAATCTGATGAGCAACTGAGCTCTTTGGGGATCACTATTGATGTGTACTAACTGTCAGCAATAAAGCAGTCTTTACCATGAAAAAAAAAAGCAAACTCAATTTATGTGACTCTGTAAGTTAAGACAAACACAGTATATTTTTGGATCAAATTTGGAATACTGAATTCAGTCTCAAGCTATTCAAGCCTCCATCTTTGAGTATGTTCTTCTTTTTTTCCTGTGAGTATATTTTTCTGGTTTTAAATTTAATTCTTAAAGTTAGCATACAAAATATTGAGTTTCATTGTGGAATTTCATAACATTTTCTCAGCCCCCCCACTATATTCCTTCATCCGTCTGCCTCCTTTTGTTGACCCCTTCCTCCCACTCTACAGCTCCTATTGTGTTTTAATGTCATGTGTCCTGTGGATGTACTTTGAAACCACAGTGATCTTAACAATACTCAGGCATTCTGAGGGGAGGATGATGGTTAGTTGCAGCTACCATGTTATGCAGCCATGTGACCAGTCACCAGTCTCCTCTTAGAAAGACACAGTGGCCTCAGTTCATAATAAGAGAGCCTCCTGTGGAAGGGGTCTGTCCTCTTAGTCAGAACTCTGAATTACCTCATCCCTAACCAACATCATGAAAAAAAACCTTTAAAGAGATCATCGGGTCAAAATTTCCCCTCTGAGCTGCTTTTGATCAGAAACAGAAAAACTGTAAATATTCATCAGTGTCAACACACATGTGGAATGCATTTGCACTTGTGTGTGTGTGAATGTGCTTTCTTTTATTCTCTGGTATTTAAAGCTTAGCTGCCATATTGGTGGGTACTATGGTAGTACTGGGAGAGTCACCAGTAACAGAATCAGAAATGTATTGAAACACAAGTTACCATTCATAAAGTACCTCTGAAGAAGGGGAGAAATAATCTTAAATTTATTATGAAGGATACTTTTAGCTCATTCTCTATATTGCACTTACCCACAGAAAACATTTGATATGGGAAGCCATTGCAAAGTCATGCAGGACTTAGAAGGAGCTTCATTGCTGCTCTTTTCTTCACGAACCCCAAAGGTTTGTGACAAGCATTGTTTAAGAGCAAATTTTATTCTTCCATTAGCATTTAGAAAGAGTCATTAAAGCTTTTCTGAGCATTTTGCATTAAAAATTTCCCACTATATGCTTATAATTTATATATTATGTCAGAAGAACACATACAGGGTAAGAATTTATACAGGGAAATCAGTTTAAAGCATGAGTCTAGTTTAGAATCATCAGTGAATACTCAGGCTTCTATAGATTTTAAGTCCTGAAAATTGTTCAAAATGTTCTAAAATCCTGCTGAATGTGTGAACAGTTTTTCTTTAGTTGAAGAGTTGTTGACTATCCTTCAAACATGCTGAAACCTAGAAATCACCTGAGATGAGAGCCTCAGGTGAGGCATTCCTTAGATCAAATTAATCTGACTCTATGTCTGTAAAGGATTGTCTTTATTGTCAGTTTGACATAGAAGTGTCCAGTAACTGAGGGTAGTGCCAGTTTCTGTGCAAGTAGTTCTGAGCTATACATTGAAGGTGTCTTAGTTAAGATTTCTATTGCTGTTAAGAGACACCATGGCCATGGCGACTCTTAAAAAGGAAAAAAAAACATTAAATCAGGTGGATTATCTTTTCAGAGGTTCAGTTCATTATCATCATAGTGTGACATAGAGTGCAGGCAGACAAGGTGCTGGAGACATAGTTGAGATTTCTACATCTTGACTTGTAGGTAACAGGAAATGGTCTATCTCACTGTGGGTAGCTTGAGCATAGGAGACCTCAAAGCCTGCCTCCACAGTGACAGACTTCTTCCAGCAAGACCACACTTATACTCTACCAAGACCACACCTCCTAATAGCGCCACTCACTATGAGATTGTAGGAGCCAATTACTTTCAAACTACCAAAGAAGTCATTTGTGCAGGATTTTGCACAGACACCTCAAACTATATCCTTCATGCCTTCTGCTGTACTTTCTTGACTGTCATTGAGTTATCTGGTTAGAGGAAATTCTTTGTGGAGCAATAAATAGGCCTGCATTCAGGGTCCTGCCCTGACTTCATTCAACTATGTCCTGTGACCTGGAAGTGTAAGCCAAATAAATACTTTCTTCCCTTAATTTGCCTTTGTTATTGTATACAGCAGCAAAATAAAACTAGGCAATTACCATATAACAACAACAACAACAAAACAATTGTGGGTGAGGCAGGCATGGAGCTGAGTCCTGACTACATTTGATGAGCTGTGTGCCATCCTGGGTAAGCCTCATTTTTTTTCTGAATCTGTTTTCTTTTTCATAAAGCACTTAATAATAGTTCTGCCTTTATAACATTTTTGGAAAAACCAAAAGAGGTGTTCCTTGGAGAGCATTAGACCAAATATGCTGCAAATGAGCATTAAATGGAAGCCATTGTCACTTGGGGTACTTTGCTACTATTTGAGGCCTGGTTAGTGACTGAAAACTTTTCTACATTTTTTTGAATATAGTCAAACAGAAGGACAAATAACTGTCATCAAATTTCCAATGATCTTCCCCTACATGATGCTTTTTCTCATCATTTTAATTTCTTTTGTATATTCTACTGTTTGACAAACATGAAGCCACAGGATTATAAATATTTCTCCATATTTGCTCATTCTGCCTTGCAAAAAGCCAACAGAAAGCAGAGACAATTTTTCACTGAATTTTATTACAAAATTTATGCATTTTTGAATTTGTGAAATATTTAGTAATAGATATACAATTGTATTTAACTTTTTATTATGAATTGGATCTAGTGATATATCATGTTCCTATTAATACTTATGATAAACAGAAATTTTCACAAGTTAAAGTATATTTAATGTGACATTATATATAAATTACATATATAAGATTTTGAAATAATTTTGAGTGAAGTATTTAATTGGAGTTTTCCAGACATGTTTTCAAGGTCATAAAAAGGTAATAATGATAAAAATCTCTTAACATTGAGGTCTCCTCTTACCTCAAAGATCAGTTGGGCCAAACTCTGAGTGATATTTTCCCTCAACTTAAGTCCTTGCTGCCTTTCTTTTAGATTGTAATTCGCCTGTCTTCCTCACTTACATCAGAACCAAAAATTCTGGATTCAATAATAAGTTTATACTTCTTGATGCTGATATCTTCCACTATGCTCCAAACTCTGAGAAAATGGGAAACACATTGTTTACTCTGTCAAGCTATACTCAACCTTCTGCACAATGCTTAGCAAATGCTTGCTGAAGCTTGAATTGTCCTGGGTAAGTCCATAGGCTAGCTTTCACTGATTTACTTTTATGTGCACTAAAATACTAGTGATGCCTATTTTCAATCATTTCCTTCCTATAGCTTTTTAAAACTATGTAAATCTACAACTATATGTATTTTAGTTGCTATAGGTTATATATTAATCCAAAGCTTAATAAGGTTTCATTTTAAGACTTGGAAGGGGAAACCATTAAAGTCATTAGACTCAGTCTTAAAGAATGATGGCAATTGGTGGATTGGAAAGATTAGTGTAGGTATGTTGAGGACTGGCCTCAACAAAAAATACCTCTTGCCAGGGTAGGGGCATGGGAATTTAGAAATATTAGTAAAGAATGTGAAGGCACATTAAAAAAATAAGACAGAAACCATAGAACAGTACCAGGAGGACATTCCAGTGATTACTGAAATAGCCTGCATTTATTTTTCCATAGCTTTTATAACCAACATAAGCTGGGCTGGGGGGTGGGGTGTAACAATAGACTTTATTTACACAGTATGAAGGACAACTCAGTCAATTGCTTTAATGCTCTGAGATATTAAATCACTAGCATTCTGTTGCTTAGGTAGTGGAGCTGTTCTAGACCAGGTAAGCTGAAGGCAGCCACTCCCCAGGTGACCTCATAGTTACTAGAGAAAGAGCATAAGTACGTTTGCAGATTCTGACCTTTTGTCAGGATTGCATGGAGCTATCTTAATGTCAAGAGAATCAAGTATCACATCCTGAGTTTGGACGTGCAGCTATGGTTGTCTATCATTTGAGCCACCCCCAGTTCCCTGACCATCAGACAAGGTGGAAATGGGCCTATATTTTGGGGCCTCTATAATTCCTCCATTTTTATTAATTTTAATAAAAACCCGTGCTTTCGCAACAGGACAGATGATCACATCTGCCGTAGGTGAATACTTTCCTGTTTCCAAGAGTTACTCATCTTTGATACATGCATTAATCATGCATGTTCATGTCTTAGGGGCCTGGAGGAAAAAGGATCATTGGCTGTCAACATCT
The DNA here is from genome assembly GCA_001685075.1 of Bramus lutescens. NCBI lineage: Eukaryota > Metazoa > Chordata > Mammalia > Rodentia > Cricetidae > Bramus > Bramus lutescens. The sequence goes on along the minus strand of LOEQ01006223.1, from coordinate 61,200 downwards.
GTAACGAAAGGGTAAAGGGAGAAAGTATCTTTGGGCTCTGTATCTCTGAGCCATTTTTTTGTCAAGAGAGTTTCTTTGTATAGACATTGTTTTGTGAATAAACATGTTCTTAATGGCTACAGTCTCCTAATTCAAGGAGAGGAGAATCACTAGGGTTGGATTTTTTAAATTGTTCTAGAGTGTTTTTTTAAACAATTTTTGTTGTATTAAACTTTAATTTTTTATTAAATATGTCAAATCCAACCACTCTTAGGAAATGTTAAACTTTTTTTAAACAACTTACGGTGAATTAAAACAGTTACAAACATTAGCTGGCCAATACCATAATTCTAGAGTGGAAATTAACAATAAATACATAATTTGTCACATTACAACTTTTTAAAATCTAATTTAATCAAAAAACAAGAAAGATTTTTCTGATAGTGAGAGTCTAACCGCATTGCTGTTTTTAAGTAATTGTCTCAGTCCCTGAGTAGCAGCAAAAAACCTTAGGCTACCCTCCTAAATTTTGAGGAGGGATTTTAGTCACATTTTGTAATGAGTCTTTTCTTCCCTGAGGGGAAAATTAAGGTCTCAGTTTTTTAGGTTTAATATTCTAACAGCAGATTGAATACCATACTGGCAAAATGAGTTTTGTGTCCCAAAGAATAAAACAGTCAAATGATTAGTCTTCATTTCTGATATGACTCCAAGGTAAACAGGACTCACTAGTCCTGGAAGTCTGCATAGCAAGTCCATCAAGAGGCTGGAAACCACCAGATGTCACCATGATTTTTTTTCCTTTTTAGACTGTAGCAACTTGTGAGTCAGGAATATTATTAGTTCAGGTACCCCTTCCCTTGTCCTGCAGCATGGTGTTACAGGGAGGTCAGGATCATGGGTTTAGGAACCTCTTTTTACTTTTCCTATGGAGTCATTAGTGGCTGTAATGTCATCAGGGCTGGCATCTTTAGTTGTATATATAGTCATTTTATTTAGCTTTATTTTCTTCCTGTGAAAAAAGCACAAACATATATCTGACCCCAAATTAATATAAAGTCAGGTCTTTTCCATAATCCAGCATAAGTATATTTTTGCCTTTGTCTTAGCAAATGTCACCTTGGTGCCACCATGCCAAAATCTGTCCGTGGCAGATTGCTCACGGGCATCCATAAAAGGTGCATGACTTGAGGCATTACTGGCTATTTTTAATTCTCTTGTTTTTATCCTTTTAAGTTGTTTTCTAGGAGCCATGGGCACACTCCACAGTTCCTTTTCACCATTAGCAATATATGCAGTTCTTCCATTGGAAGAACTGTCTGTATTTAGCATGACATCCTTTAAGGGAACTTTTGCTACAGCTTTAGAGAAAATAAAGAATATAGTTGTGTGAATTGCAGCAATTATCATCTGGGAAAAGATTATTAATCTGTCCTTTAAATTGAACAAACATTATTTTCCAAGAATAACTACTTTGAAATATCCAATCAACCTGTTGCTTAGTATAAGGAACATTGATCACAGTTGGTTTTCTGTCAAAATATCTCCTTTATTTTATCCTGCTCTTTAGTGAAACAAGCTATTGCTTTAAAATAAGAGTGTAATACCTTAATTAGTGAAATGGGAAGGCCTAGCCATAGAAGTGGACCATTTTGCCATAAAACTGCTGTAGGAATAAGTTTTGTGGATGATCACATGCTTGCCAAGGCTGATTATAGTTAATATAACATATTTGCTGTTTTTGTACAGCATACTCTACCTGTTTGGGTACCTGTCTGGCAGCTTCTGTAAACTGTCTACTGGAATTAGGACCACTGCTCCCTTTAAGAATTTTACTCAGTAGCTAAAGATTTCACATAGGAAATTTTAAATAAGTTTTTTTTTTACCATTGGACATTTTATTAAAAGTTTGTAAGCAATCTTTAAAGTGTGATTAATTAGCTGATAGGAAAATAGAAAAAAGAAAGTATGCACATTGGCACAGGAGACCACTTCCTAACTATAACCCAGTAGCACAGACACTGAGACAAACAATTAATAAATGGGATCTCCTGAAACTGAGAAGCTTCTGTAAAGCAAATAACATGATCATTTCAAGACAAAACGGCAGCCTACATAATGGGAAAAGATCTTAACCAACCCCAGATTAGACAGAGGTCTGATCTCCAAAATATACAAAGAACTAAAGAAATTGATCATCGAAAGAATAAATAATCCAATAAAAAATGGGGTACAGACTTAAACAGAGAACTCTCAACAGATAGATCTAAAATAACTGAAATGCTTAACATCCTTAGCCATCGAAACAACTCTGAGATTTTATCTTACACCTGTAAGAAAGGCCAAGATCAAAAACACTGATGACAGTTTATACTTTTTTTTCCCATCATTGAGTCTATTTCTGAGTAGCACAAAACAGAAGTTGTGTAGTCAATATACTTATAAGGAATTTTGACTTTTATCTACTACAGTATCTCTAAGATATACAGTAGTGTCAAGCATGAAAAGGCAGTTGCTGTATAGTTATGGCGTATACTGTCTAGCTGGCACAGATGAACCAATAAGCAAAAGACAGTTGCTTCTTCCTGTATTGCTTTCTATGACCTCATCAAGGTCATCTCTGGGTTAAAGAAAGCCATATATCCCAATATCACAGGAATAAAAATCAAGCCTAGGACAATTATTAGTAATCTATGCACATATGTAAAAGTTGAATGCATTAGTTACTTCTAGTTGTTCAGTTAGGAGATGAGCAACATCTCTTTAAAGTAGTAGAGATTGGTTAAAGCATAGATAAAGATATTTAAAGATAGTGCTTATTATGAATAAAGAAAATGTCAGTGAAAAGCAACTATTTTCTCACACAAATGTCTTCCAGCCATGTGTTTGCTTTCAAAGAAGAGAAAGGCTTTCCTGTACATTGCAATGATACAGATCATTTTGACAGGGCCATACTGAAATATGCAAATCAAAATTGTCTTGCAAATAGCATTTGCAACAGATGACGGGACTCCAGGGATTATGCTCCCTACATACCTCAACCTCTTTCTGTTACCTGCCCCCTAGTTAAGGTGCAATTTTAATTTTTACCTGGTCTACTTCCATATTGTTGACATTTTGAGTATGTTATTTTTTCAAGTTAAGTATTTCGCATATACAATTTAAAAAATTCCCCAAGAACTAACTCAACCTATGTGAACGAAACATGTTCCTTATCTTGGTAATCATGGTTGCCAACTCTGTTTTAAAAGATATCCCTGTGAGATATGTCTGGGAAGGATGTTCCAGAGCTGGACCGTGGAGAAAAGGCCTACCCTAAGTGTACATTAAAAGGAGGAAAAGGGGCAGGAAACCTAATGAGCACCTCCATTGATCTCTCTCTGCTTCCAGACTGCACACCAACACGATCAGTTACTTTGTCCTAGCCCTAACGCTATACCTTCTTTCCCACCATGTTAGGCTATGCTACCCCAAACAATGACTCAGAATAAACCCTTCCCTCTTTAAGTGGTTTTTGTCAGGTTTTGTGTCACAGCAAAGAAAAAGGTTTCAAATATTCTTTATTATTGTGACATAATTCAATGACATTAAACAGTATTTATCTTATTAGTACTAAGGGAATAATTCACATCTAAGAATGATCTTTGAACTACTGAAGTAACTTTGAAACTTTTTTTTCTTTGAAACATAAATCGGCTTCAGCTAACAGGTCACACCACTTGCTCATCAACCTTGTTATTCCAGACACGAGTGGATGCTGCCTGGCAGTGTGCTGGGCGTCCTCTGTGCTTTATAATTTCTTTTTAAGGAAAGTGCATCTTCCTATATGTATATTTCTACATACTCAATGTTAAACTTTTATGCCATTGACAAATTTTACATGGTGGTTCTTATACATAAAGCATTAATTGAGAACTTCATTTACATTTGTATTAAGAAAAAAACCTTTTTTTTGCTCTAGTGACCCTTGCTTTGCCCTTTTAAACTCAATGTTTCTCATATGCAATGTCTGAATCTCATCATTTAAAAATATGAATATTAATAATATCTGATCCATAAGGTTCTTCTAACACACACACACACACACACACACACACACATAGCATTTAAGGCAATGATGTCAGTTATTGCTCTACCTGGTATGAATTGCTATTGTGCCATTTCTAGTGTTATTTAAAAAGACCTCAGTAGACATTTTTCTGTCTTTAGTTCCACAAGTCTGACGTTTTTTCTTAAGCTGGGTTTTCTTGGAGTTCCAGGAAGTCTGCTAAATGTGCTTACTCACTTATGACTTACACATGGTCAGATTTCATTTAGATAGCTCCAAGATGAGGCAAAGCAGTCATAACATGAACATACTTTCAGTGCAGTGATATGAACCTTAATAAAACATCAGCCCTGTTTCTGGAATATACTATCAAACACAAGATGGAGCCTTTCAGGATGAAAATAAATGAAGGAAAACCTCCAAAATAAAATATACAGTCAGTTCCTCATCTCTTTCTCTTCAAAATATTTTACAGAGTATAGAAATTATAAGAGCAACATTTTAAAAAGCAAGAAAAGCAAACACCACTTTAATCCTCAGGGTAATGGCTGTGCAAATATTGTTTCTTGGGGAAATTGACTACAGCATCTTAGAGGAATTATATGGCTGGAAGATTCTGGAAATCAAAATATAACAGTCTGAATTTTTAATGCATCATGACTATTTCATATTTGACTCCAGCACATGCACTGCTTGGAATTGCTTCTCAGATCGAACTTCCACTGTGCCTTCCAGAAGTTCTGATTCCACTAGAACTGTGTGCTATATTTGGTGGGCTTAGAATCACCTGAGGTCTGCTGCTAAGCATGTTGTCCCAGGTTGTCAGATCCCTTGTCTTCACTCGTCTCAGGTCCTTAAAACAAATCTCAACAAGCCCTTCATGGGTAACCACACTAACTATGAAATGAATTTTCAATTGATATAAAAACATAAAAGATCATGTGAAACTGGGTACCAGGTGGCATTTCAGCACATGCACATATTAGATAATGTTTAAATCAGGGCAAATTACATACTCTTCAAGCATTCATTTACTCTTCATAATGAGAATATTAAAAATCTTTCTTTCAGGCCTTTGAAATTCATAGGACATTTTTGGTATCTGTAGCCACATTGCTTTTCAACAGTGGATCATCTGAAACTCCTACTCCTAAATGACTGGTTTAATACCTACTAATTAACCCTTTTCTTCTCTCTCTCCTTTTCTAAATGATCTCTCAGGTTGTGGTAAACATCATCCTGTCGTCAATGTCTGGGAAAGCAATTTTATTGTGCCCTACATATTAGTAAAGTCACATGGCACTTGTTATGTGCCTGGCTGCTTCACTTAACATGGGTACTGTAAATAGTGATATAACCACCATGGGAGTGCAGGGGTCTCTTCAACAATTTTTCATTTCATTTGGATTCATAGCCAGTAGTGGGATTATCATAATATATGAGAGTCTATTTTTGTAATCTTGTAAAAATTATCTTATTTTTTAATTATGTGTACAAGTGTATATTTCAGTCCCCATGGAGGTCAGGGGAGAGATCCTTTGAGCTGGAGTAACATAATGTTGCTAACCACCTGCTACAAATGTTGGAAACAAAACTGGGACTCTTCGCGAGAGCAGTAGCCACTTCTTAATTGCTGAGCTATCTCTCCACTCACCACCTTTTCATCTTCTGAGATCTCTTGATGAAGTCTTTAGTAATTTGCATTCCCATCTACAGAATACAAGGAATACTTGGATACTTGAATTCTTTTCTCCACATTCTTGCCAGTCTTTGTTATATTTAGTGTTTTATTTCCAAACTATCCATGTAACAGGAGTTAATACCTAGAATGTAAAAGGAACACTGAATGCTCAATAGGTATAAAGCAAATGACATGGAAAAATAGGCAATAGACCTAAAGAGACATCTGTCATAGGAAAAGTTCTCTACGTCATTAATCATCAGGTTAAATTAAACCACTATCAAGTATCACTTCACACTAATGAGACAAAATAGCCATATTTAACAATTCAGTTTGTTTCAACAGTTGTCGGAGGTGTGCCTGTGGTCCGCTCCTGTCACATTTGCTCCTTCCCTCAGATTTCTCTCTCTCCTCAGTCCAACCTCCCTTCTCCTGACTTTTGCCTCTTTGCTCCTTTGTTTTGCTTTCAATGATTGCTTTTCTCCCATGAATAATGTTCCTTGGAAAAGAAACCCTAAACAAACAAAGCAAACCCCATTGAGCCTGGAGATGCTCACCCACTGTCTCACCATTTTCTTGACATTGTCCTTATCACCATTAACTTGTTCTTCCAGTATTCAGATTGATAAACAGTGAGACTCTGAGCACAATAGCAGAGACTCCCCATTTGCACACTGGTACCTTGCTAGATTAACAGTTTTTGAGCAAAGTGTGTTCAAATCTATGCACAAATTTCTACTATGTTATTCTAACTGGCTTTATTTCTCATTGTCTAAATTGCCTATACAAAAAAACCTTAAATTTCTCTAATGCCAGATTTTGCTTTTAACTTAATAAAAAACATTTCATCTTCAATTTTGTAGGGGAAAATAGAAACCACCACACTCAATTTTCTTAGCTACTTTCAATGCACACATGAAGTTATGGGTCTGAGACTTCCCCAACCAAGTGTTTCCAATGGCAAAGGTGCTGTTGTGTCCTTGCCTGGAGTTTTGGATCTTAAGTTTAGTGTCCTCAAGGATTGTGTTCTGGTTTCTTTTGTTGTTGTTGGTTGTGATAAAAGTAGTTGGGTGGTGTGTGTGAGTGTGTGTGTGTGTGTGTGTGTTTGTGTGTGTGTTAGTCAAGTTCCAGACCACGCTGATTCTCAAACTCGCTATGTAACCCATGTGGGCAACCCCTCTTCCCTACCCAACCCTCTTCTATGCTGGCACAGTAGAGGGTATCCAGTTGGCCAACCTTATTTCCTTTTTCATCTTTAACTTACCTTCTACTTCTTTTTCTCTTTGCCAATTCAATGATTAAAAGTAATTGAAAGAATTGAATTGAATTTAAAGAGGTTAATTTAAAGAACAAAAATAATTTAAGATAGAAACTCTAAGGAAACAAACAAGACCCTTAAATCAGCCCTATACTTCCCAGGTAAAGTCATTTAAAACAAGAGAGATCCAGAACGGGCACTTTTAAAATCCAGCAGTAAAGAAAAACCTGCCATTTCCTTCCTGTTGCCATATTTGTGTCTAAGCCTGATAAAATTTCTATTAATTTTCTTTTTGATCAACATATAATCCTTGTTCATATCCTGGAAGTGCTATGTGGTATTTATCACACACATGCCTTGTGTAATGGTGAATCGGCATACTCAGCAGATACATCACCTTAAATACCTACAGCTGTTTGTGATGAGGTCATCAATAGCTCCCTTCTCACTGTTTGAAACCCACAGCACTTTAACTGTAACCGGAATCTCCAAGCAGATCTGTGCCTCCTGCCTGACTATAAGCTTGTCGAGCGACTTCTCTTTGTTTCCCTCCTTCATTTCATCTTGTAGAGTCTACCTCACTTATTAATTCTTGAACATTTGACAGTACTCTAGCTTGAAGTATTTTTTCTATTGAGTTTCTGTTTCAGCATCCCATCTTTAATTCTTCCTCTTCCTCCTTCCTTTATGCCTATGATTTCCAAATCTTTAGCTGTAAACCACCTGTTGGTTTTGTATAGGTACTAAAACAAATGCCTACAAACTAGGTGATGAGATCATAGATATTTACTCTATCCCCTTTCTGGAAGTTTGACGTATGAAATGAAGGTGACAACAAACCAACACATCATCCAGAAGTCCTGGGAGAGAATCCATTCCTTGCTTCTTCTGCTGGCTGAATACATTTCCTAGTATAATTCCCACATCTACTTCTCCATGCTATGGAAACCAGTGACTTCCCTTCACATTGAGGTATTGCTGTGCTGTGAGGATAGCTTGTAGATGTGGTTGTCTCACAACCCAGTAACCCAAAGAAATAGGATTGTTACGTTAGCTAGCACAATATTGTTTTCTATTAGAACATTCTGCTGTGGGTATGACTGGCACTTGTTAGGTAAGGAGCTAACAAATTCCTAGGTGACACTAGTTTTCCTAGAGTCCACTCATACCTTCCTGACCTCTGGCTTCCTGTCTGACTCCAGATTTTTGTCCAGCCTAGCTGACCCATGTACTCTCCATCTGCAAGATAATTAAACAAGTGAGACCTGTATACTGAAATCTAAAACACTGCTAAGATAAATTATATAAGGAATGAAGACATGGAGAGATAAATGTTCATGACTGGTTTATTTCCTAATACAACCTGGACAAAAATTCAAGTAGGCTTTGAGAAAACCAAGAGGCTGTTTTATACACTTATTAAAAAAATAGAGCCAAACGTATGGTAGGAACAATGCAATCTTAATGGAACAAAAATTTTGAGGAGAGGAGGCTGCAGTAACTGATGCTGCTAGTAAGACGTTAGTAAACAAATAAGCATGGACAAAGAGACTTGTGAATTAAACAGTGGATCCGGAGATAGATTCACACATATCTGGTCACTTGATCTGAAACCAAAGAATGAAGATAGAATGAGTAGGGAGAAGGGCCGCCTTTCTGATAAGTAATGTTGGACCAACTGGGTATTCACAGGAGTGAAATGTGTACTTTGATTTTGACATCATATAGCACATATAAACATGAATTTGAAGCAGATTCTGTGCCTAAACTTTTCATGTTGGTGATGCCCAGGATGCTCTCCCTTGAACAGAAATATGCCCCTGGTCTGCTGCACAGATTTTGACAGTGGCCTTGCAGAAATCATAGCACGTTTTTATTGATAATTGAGAAAAATAAATTACTGGTGGAAGTTTTGGGATTTTGATTTGAAAGATGATTTTGAAAAGTCATCTATATTCTAACTAATGAGCACCAAAGCACTTATCTATTCTCAAAAGGCGTAAATGTGGTCATCAACAGGCATATTTACCCCAAACGGATTTCCACCTGTTAACTGGGGGATGTGTCCACCTCAGCAAGGCGTAGCAGTTGAGTAGAAATGAAAACACAAATGTTTTGCAGTAAGTAGGCACAAAGTGTACAATATGAGACCTGGACTTGGCACAGAATGATTGTGGCACCAGCTCTTGTCATTAGTGGGCATGGCATTTCTAGCAAGTACTCCATCCTTGGATGTCACCTGTATTTTAGTATTTGAAAGAAGTGACACAAAGTACAATAGACGTATGCTTGATCTTCAAAATACTATACCGATGATAAATGTGTTGGACGGTGATGGATTTCCTCTGAGATTATGTACACACACAGACACACGCGTGCGCACGCACGCACACATACACACAACACACACATGCATACACACACAGGCACATAAACACACACACACGGACGCGCACACACACGCGCGCGCGCACACACACACACACACACACACACACACACACACACCTTCAGACCCTTCAGTAAGCTGCCTTCTGCAGCAGTCCTCTCCTTCTGTGACAGTGGGCTGGGGCTGTCACATTTTCATTGACTTCATCCTATGAATAGCAAGCGAGCGATTGCCTTAGTCTTTGGGAACCCACCTATGCCTGTAAAATTATAATCCTCTTTCAGAATCTTCTAATTGGATTAAGAAACTTTAAAAAGGGTTTAATTCTTCTTTGATGCCAGAAATAAAAATCCAAAACACAGAAGTCATATTTTCCAGTCCAGAAGCGGTAGCCCACCTGCCATAAGAGAACCAATCTGGCAGGAAAAGGGGAACAAGGACCACGGAAAGAATGTGAGAGAGGAAGAGCGAGGAGAACGAGAGAATTTTCCCGGTGTCATTGTGGCTATTTTCTCACTTAGGCTGCCACTCAGTTTGAGGAAAGCTAAGGCCCTTACAATGAACGTCGCCCTTTCTTTGGTTTTGGTCATTTGTTTTCATCTGCTTCCCATTTCTCGGTGTGTCCATCTGCCAGGCCTTATCTGTACCTGTCGAGCTGCCAGGTGTTCTTTACACTTCCAGAAGGTGTCACCGTTCCAAAGGGAGAGACCATTTTGTCTTCTAGGAATTAGTGTTTCTCAGGTCTCTGCCAGTGCTGTTAGGAAACAGCTTGTCTGCGGGCCGTTTCTGAGGGTCATTTCAACTTAGTACTCTCACTAATTCTCCCTCTACTGCTGGGGATGCACCAGGCAAAGCTAAGAAGAAATAAATGGGTTCTGTCCCTCTGTTTTATGCTACAGAATAATACGTTCTCATTTCTTTTAAAAAGTATATCTTTCTGGTTTATTTGAATAAAATGTCTCCTCAAAATTTTCTTTTCTTTCTTTTTAACTTTTTGCTTTCTCCTAGAATTGAAGCTGAATTTTGATCAGAGAGGCTTCTGAGCAACACCAGATTATACTAAGAACCCTCACCCATCCCATTTTGAAGCTCCGTTGTGAGCATTGTATGAATTTTTCTGGGAAACAGCTCTGTGTCTTTTAGACTGCAAGACCACCAAGTGTGTGCTTGACATGTTAATCAGATATTTTTATTTACACACAATGCTAGCTATAGATATAGGTTACCTATATCTGAGACCAAACTTTTTACCAAACCTATCAAATATTTGATTTCTAGATGACAGTGAGTAGTGTTTTTCAGTTTTATTTTATTATAAAATTATATGTGTGCATGTGTGTGTGTATGAGTGTGTGTGTGTGTATGTGTGAGTGTGGGGGGACGCATGCCCATGTGGGCTCAAGTGCCCTCAGAGGTCAGGGATGGCATCTGATTCCCTGGAGGTGGAGTTACAAGTGATTATCATCTGTCCAGCGTGGGTGCTGAGAACTGAACACATCCTCCATGAGAGTAGTAGCCACTGAGACATCTCTCCAGCTCCTTTAAAATTAGTTCTGTATTGAGATCATCCAAAGGAACCTACAACACAAGTGTTTGTGATCTGATGCTAAGAAAAAAAGTATTTTAGATGTGATGCCAGAGCATAAAAAAAAAAACAAAACAAAAAACCAAGAAAGCTTTTACTATATACTAGAAAGAAATATTGGCAAGCCAAATATTCAAAATGTATGATAATCTCTTAATATTGAAAAGTAAAGAGATTAAAAAAAGGTGTTAAACAGACAAAGTATGGACACTCACCAAAGTGGTTCAAGGTAGGAAACAGGCACATTTAGAACAAATCCTCAGGAACTGGGGAGATGGCTCTCTAGGTAAGACCACTGGATGAGTGAGCCTCAGGACCCACACCACCAGGACACACATAAAAGCCAGAGAACCAGAGTGGTCAAAGCTAGCCTTCTGCCCCTTCCCTCTGATTTCAGAAAAACTATTCTCAGAGGGGAGAAACCAAAGCACATTTCTGTGCTTTTTATAAAGTAACATGCTATTGTAACCCTTTAGAACACGTTGCGGTCTTGATTCCATCCTTGGGTATCTGAGAAGGGTCTATAGTTCAAGTAAGTCATGTTTGGTACTTCATGAAATACCATGAAAACTTGAGTCCTGTTGTTCTGTCTACAGAATGTGTTGTGAGCATGTGTGCTCGTCCTTGTGTTTATGTATGTGGAGGTCAGAGGACAACTGCGATTTTCCCTCCTAGGTGTTTTCCGAATTGATTTCTCTTTAAAGGGATCATTGGAATGGTTGTCAATAGGCTGTGCTGGCTGGATTGACTGCTCAATGAGCCAGCGGTCCGTCTGACTGCTTCCCCAGTGCTGAGATTGGAAGCCCTCACACTGTCACTGCAGGTTCTGGTTAATGTGGGTTCTGGGGGGTGAAACTTGGATCTTCATGTCTGCAAAATCAGCACTTTCCTGAAACACAGAGCTACCACTCTAGCCCTATTTGCTGGCTGTTCCCTTAGCTAAAACCCAAATGGCTGGACACACCTGTGAGGGTTTTTTCTTTTTCATAAAATCGGTTGAAGTGGGAAGATCTGCTACTAAACTGGATCTTTGAGGCAAGGTGGGGAGATCGATTTTAGTTTTTTGATTAATACGAGCCACACCTTCTGCTGGCAGCCTATGTGAAGGACATGGAAGAAGGAAGGTTGCCTTCTGTCTGCTTGCTCTCATAGCAAGTCCATCCCTCCACTGGCATTAGAGGCAACTTCTTCATGATTTCAGTGTATACTGAAGACCCGCTGAGACACCCAACCCCATGGATTACCACCTACTGGATTCTCTATTCCTCTGGAGAATCCTGACTAATATCTATTAATACATTTTTACAGAAGCAACACAATCTGTCTTCACTTACAATTTCAAATATTTTAATGTATCCTATACCTGGGGATGTGCTGCTTCATAAAATCTTTCTTAAATCATTTGCTCTTCAATGCCAATCTCTAATCCCACAAACCCTCTATATGTACTTCTCCTCCTCCTCTTTCTTTTTTTTTAAAATCACTTTGAATATTTTGAATTAAAAAAAAAGAATTAAGCAATCTTCTTCAGGGGAGTGGGAAGCTGGGCCCTACAGCCTTCCTCAAGTGACAACTGAAACATTAGCCCTTTTTTCCAAAGCAGACAGGGATCTCATAGGCCAAAGACAGGGGTATCCAAGGACCCTGAGGATGTCCCAATGTGCTCCAGACCATCTGTTCAAAATCTAATTGCTAATGGATGAACAGTTTTGGTTTTCTTTTCATTCACAAACACAGCAAGCCTTAAGAGGGGTTCAAGCCAGGATTGTCGAGCATGCCTGGAACAAAGGGGATGTTGTAGAAGAAATCAGGCTAGCGATACTTTCGGTACACAGGGCCACACAAAAGGCAACTTTTCAATTATATGGATGTACTATGAAGCATTTTCAAATCCATGTCCTTCCATCCTCCAATAACTTAGCTTCACTAATTAGGATCAATTTTTAATTTCTTTTCAAAGATAAATAGTAGTCTTGACTTAAATATATTTTTCTCTGAAAATGATGATTCTGGAGCTTTAATTGTGCTTGGAGCTGAAGGGTTGTCATGGTGATGGGAATCTGTGCTAGACTGCTCCACTTCCCTGGCCTTGCTCTGAGCCTGAAGTGGAAGATTCTATTGTTAGGGTGGGCTTCATTGTCGGCTATTCGAACCTGTGTTTAAAATTTTTTAAACACAGTCTTGTTCCTGTTGGTATCTTTGTCTCATGGAAACAATGCAGTACTCAAGCGACGATAATGAAAATGTTTTAGATTGACAAGCCTTCTGTTTCTAACTGCTGCAGATTACTTAAAAAATGGTGTCCTGTAGATGCACCGTTACCCGCCATAGTTTGGAAACGTCTGCCACCTGGTGGTCACAGTCGGAAAATGCTAAATAATGTTGACATTTATTTAGCTGCTGGGAAGCAGAAAAACAGACTACCTGAGTAAGCACACTCTTTGGCCGGCTATAGCCCAGTTCTGATTTTTCCAACGATTCCTATTAGGTTTGCAAAACTGTGTTTTCTTATTTGGTGACTTCACTTAACTTCTGCAATTTTTAGCAATAACATTGTTTCTTGTGTTTGTATTTTTAACAGCTATCAACTCTATAGTGATGTTCATTTTAGTGTCTGATGTTAGTTTTCCTTCATTGTTTCCATTTGGCTTAAAGATAAAACGTTATCCTTTTCTGGGACTCAATTCCTACTTTAATGTATTTTAGTATGTATTTGCTTGTGTTGTTTTTCTCATTTCTTTGGATTTAATTTGAAGTTCTCAAATTTCTTTCATATTTCCTCTTATAGCTGTGTATAATTCTATAAGTTTTCATCTAATCATGGCTTTAAACACCTTGTGCAATTTGGTATGACACTTATAATTTATTTCCAAGCACTTTCTAAATTTCATCACAGATACCTGTACTAGTGGGACATGACTGTTTTGTTTGTTTTTGTTTTTCTACATTGTTTCCTAGTAGCTATGGAGCCAGTTCTGGGGTTCACTCTGTAGACCAGACTGGCCTCAAACTCATGAAGCTCCAGCTTCCCCGGCTTCCCAAGTGGTGAAATTAAAGGCCTGCGTCACCACCACCAGACAATGCTAAAGTTTCTTCCCACTTAGCTTTGTGCTATGTATTTTTTTTTATTTAATTCTTTCTTCAGAGAAAAGAGTCCTTGTGAAGCTTAAAACAAATAGCTAGATTGTTCAAGTGGGTCGATACTTAATATGTCTAGGAGCACTGTTTATTACTCGAAGCTTTTCTTCCTGCTGTTACCTGGAAAACTCCGATTCCATGTCAGCCACTCAATAAAATCTTTGCCAGTTCTTTCTTTCCTGTGCTGCCTAACCAGGAACGCTGATGCCTTCTATTCTCACTCCATTTTGGACTTCCTTTGATGATAATCCTGATTTCAGTATATTCTATGCAGGCGTGTGTGTGTATTTGTGTGTGTGTGTGTGTGTGTGTGAGTGTGTATACTAAGTGCTTCCCTCTGAGTAATGCTATTTATTACTCTTATTCTATGTACTGTAGTTCCTAATGGAATTAATCCTTTACCTTCCACCTTCGAGCCACCTCTTGAACACTCTACCCTGGTTTCCAAGCCTCTCTTAGTTCTTTCTCAGTGGGATGGTGCTCCCTCTACAGGCCCTTTGGATACGCAGCCTCCTCTGCTTAGAATATTGCTCTTTTCATCCTTTCCTACCCGCTAGCCCATCGTTGGTTTTCAGTTCAGCTGTCTCTTGAGGAATCTTTCTCAAAGTGGACAGAATGTTCGCTGTGGGACACTGATGTAGGAGGGTCATCTGTCTATGTGTTACTTTCATTGGTTAATAAAGAAA